>RJWT010046912.1:0-11773 GCA_004365215.1 Cuniculus paca | reverse complement strand
AAAAACAAAGAAAGGATTGCTTGACCACTAAAATGAACAAAATCATGATCTATGCAGAATAAATATCAGTAGTAAGAAAAAGTGCTGGGATAACCCAGCCAGAGGCCAAAAAGATCATTGAGGAGAAATAAAGGTGTATGAAGCTGAAGAAGGGGGTGGAGGGAGGAATGGAGGCAGAGGGTAAAATGTTGATGGATGATAAAGGGAAAATGAAATTCATCAACTTTTATTTTTCTTCCATCGCTGGTGAGAACAGCATGTGCAGAACTGACACCAGAGTTCAGCGAATTATAGCTAAGGGTCCAACCTTTCCTGCTGCTGGCTTTGTAAATAAAGTTTTATTGGAAAACAGTGTATCCCTCTCTTTTTACTGTGTTGTCTATGGCTCCTTCACAGTACAAGGGAAGAAGTAAGTAGTTGCTACAGCAATAATATAGCTTTGTGGCCTAAAATATTTATTTATCTCATTATAATAAAATGTGTTTACTGTCCATTAGATGCTTTTGCTCAGATTGATTTTGATCCTGAATAGCGTGAATAGACTACATGGCAGAAATCATTAACGGATCATGAAAATCTATTCTCTCCCTGTTTGAACACATAGCTAGGCCACATTTCCCATGTTTCCTTGCTGCTAATGTGGCCATGTGATCAAGCTCTCTCCAATGGAATGAGGAGATCTGTGGGTGCCACTTTTTGTAGTGGCCTCTAAAATCCCTCAATATACTGCTTCTTCTTTATTTTCTGTCTCAGCATTCTCAGATTTTAATACTCAGCATGACCTTAGAAACCATATGTTGAAGATGACAGAGCCTAGATTCCCAGCTTCACTGCTGTTTCAGATGCTCACCTGGAATATGGAGTTAAAGACATAACCATTTTGATTTTGAACTGTTGAAATGTGAATCTTGAAAAGTGATGCAGAAATATGAAAGCCATCAGATGTTGTTTGGCAGTGACAGCATCAAGAATCCTGCAACAGAGCAGCGAGTGCCCAGTGCAGCTGAGTAGTTTTGCATCAGCAGTGTCTTTCTATCTGGGCCTTTCTTCTGGAATGTTCTTAAGCATATTTTGAATGCTTCCCTCTTTTTCCCCTTCTTGACTCTAGAAGTTTGTACTTTTTAACTAAATTACATGTTTCAGAATCCCCATCTCTGATGCAACAGGATAAATTTGGTAAGAAAGGAATTTGTGTGGGACTGTGGACTTGTAAGCAGAAGTGAACATCCTGGCCCCTGCATATTTCATGAAAATCCACACCTTTCTGCTTGTGGTTAATTTTATTTTTCCCTCAAAATGTACTTCTTCTGCTCTTAAGCTTATAGTTACCTTAAGCTAATCTCTAAAATTTAGATCCACTTTTTTCTGCTCTAAGTATTTGGTTTCTTACCCTGACCTGGGTGAAGTGATCCTCTCCTGTGTTCTTGTTGACTTCTGTATCCCCTCCCATACTTCTCATACTATGTGACCACGCTTGTGATTCTTCCCTGGGTTATTACTCTTTGAGGCTTTGTGATCTGGTGCAGTGACAGAAATGAAGGTACCCATAGGTTCCAGGCTGTACCCATACTTCCCACCCTCCACCTCCAGCTCTTCATCCAGCCCCTGTAGCTTTGAAACAAAGGCAGGCTCCACATCACCACCAATCCCTCAGCATGTGACTCCCAGCAGCAACCGCTTCCCGGAAGCCCCGCTTTTCCAGACAGCCACCAGCCTTCTCTATGGAATCCTGTGCTGGTGACTTAGTGTGTTTGGAGAACGACTCCTTTCCCATCCTCCTGCTTCCTCTGGGTGCTTGCTTTCCCAGCAACTCTACAATCTGACTTTCGTTTTTGTAGTAAATCCCTTATCATAGAGTGCACACACTTCTACTTCTGATCTCTTCTCATTCACTTCTGAAAAACCCACACTATTTCCTGGGTCCATCAGGGTCTTCCAGGTGGCCAGGCTCACCATCCTCACTGCTGTGGCCCTGTGGTGCAGACTGAGGTCACTCTAGAACATCCTGGCCCCCGTATATTTCATGAAAATCCACACCTTTCTGCTTGTGGTTAATTTTATTTTTCCCTCAAAATGTACTTCTTCTGCTCTTAAGCTTATAGTTACCTTAAGCTAATCTCTAAAATTTAGATCCACTTTTTTCTGCTCTAAGTATTTGGTTTGTTACCCTGACCTGGGTGAAGTGATCCTCTCCTTCTGTGTTCTTGTTGACTTCTGTATCCCCTCCCATACTTCTCATACTATGTGACCACGCTTGTGATCCTTCCCTGGGTTGTAAGCAACTTGGAGGCAGAGACTATGTTACATTTGTTTTTGTATCTGTAGTCAGTTCAGAGTCTAGTGCAGAATAAGCTTAGAAAATATTTGTTAAATTGAGCTGAACTGACTGTTTGAAATGAATTTATATGCCCTAGCCTTGATAAATTACATCTTGGTATCCTAAGAAAAGTTACACATTAAATAACTGAAGTATGGTTGGTAAATAGCTGCTAAAATACTATGTACACCAAGAACAAGCAAATACAGTAAATATAGCTAACGATTTTGAAAGAGAATAAGGTGTATGATCTCAATGAGATAAATGAGTATTATAGGTAGTTGTTAAGTGTTACTAGACTTCATGTAGCTAGATTTAAAAAAAAGTGATCATTAATAATCAACACAGGATCCTAAAAAAATAATATTTGGTCCCTAGTCATTTATGTAATAGGCACTGAAGCAGGCACTGAGTATGCAAAGACCTTGATGAGTTCTCACCTCTAGTGAGATGGCCACAACTTAACAGTTTCTGAATAAGGTACTGTAACTGAGACATTCATGACTTACATAAACCTTGACCCTAGGACTGGTGATGAACCAGTAACTGTCTTCATTTTATCTTTTTTTTTTTTTGGATGATGCCAGGTATTGAACCTAGGACCTTGCACGTGCTAGGCAAGTCCTCTACTAAACTACGTGTCTAGCCCCTCTTTAAGAATTTTATTTTAAGACAAGGTCTTGAGAAATTGCCCAGGCTGGTTTCAAATTTGTGATCTTTCTGCTTTAGCCTCCCAATAGGTGGTATCATAGGCGTGTACTGCTGTGCCCTGCTTCCTGGTTTTATCTTTACCTAACTTTTACTTGGTTGGTGATATAATGGTGGGAGAGTAAATATGGTACACAAGATTAACAAGTATCTTTTGTTGTTTTAATAACAAACACAATTCAATAAAATGAATGCAAAGTTCTATAAATGGGGCTTGAAACTGTGTTACTAGGTAGAGCCTACAGTATGACAGACTCCAAATTAACTCAGCAAAGAACTTTCTAACCATCAGTGCCCTAGCCCAGAATTGGAACAGACAATCCCAGGAGATGATGTGCTGTCCTCACTGGAGTTTTAGAGCAGAGGCTGAACAGCTTACCTGAGAGGGCTGACACACAAAAGATTTCTTCCTCTCTCCAGCCCACTGCCCATGGGTACAGCCTGGAAGAAGGAACTGCCAGCCGGGTGGTCTATGACTCAATCATGCAAGATGAACACGGTTACAGTGACATGAAAACTGCTAAGGTCTGGGACAGGAAGGAAAGCTGGGTTTTCAAGAGTCAGGATAAACTTAGGCTCAGAGCAACAGCAAGGTAAAATAATCTAATGGTAGGAGAATGTTTCCCAGAGCATTTGATATGAAATATCCCCCTAAAAGCATTAGAAATCATTCCTCATGGAAGAAACTGAGAACCTTGTAGAACCCCCTCCCTTTTGCTTCACGTTTTTGTATTGAGTATCCTAGAGACAGGCACTGTAATTCTTTCAGTGTCTCCTAGAAGCTCTGAAGGCCTTGGTCTGGCCAAGCCTGGAAACGCAAGTTGTGGCCTCAGTCCTGTCCTTGGTTCACTGTGCACACTGGGCTTCAATTTCCTTTTCTTTGAAAGTAGGAGTTTGACTCATAGCTGTCTCTGGTGGTCTGAATGGCTTTGTGCTTTCTCTTTCTCTCAGTGTCACCCTGCTGAGGAGTTGGGTATCCTCTCCCAAGGCTTCATGCCTGTGAGTGCCAGCAGCGTTAGGCCTGGGCCACATGCCCACAGCATGTGGTGGGAAGGAGCAGGGCTGGCCTGGCTCTGCCAAACTGTAGGCTACACTAGACATCCTAGTTCATACTGAAAAATAAATCTGGAGTAGTTTAACATTCCCAAAGCTGGCTGTGTGTGTATGTGTGTGTGTGTGTGTGTGTGTGCACGCATGTGTATGTATTTATGTGTGTGTGCACAGAATGCAAAACTTGAAAGCAGCATTTCAACTGGCCCAGAAACTGCCATTTCCATCCAGCTGTTGGCCTTGTGCCTCACAACGAGCTTGCAGCCCATATTAATAGCTCCCGTGAAATAGGCCCTGTTATTTCACTCAGGCAGTAAGATTCTCAACAGCTGTGGGAAATATCTTTTGATGCAATATCTAACAAATATGATTCTTCCTCCAATAGGGGACTCAGGACCATGGAATGTAAAGCAACGAGAAAATCCTTTGGGGAAAAGAAAAACCAGTATAGTTTAATTACTACAAAAAAGTAAGTTTCGACCAAGATTCTACACAAGACACAAGCATTTTTATTTTATGTACTGTCTCTCAGCCATGGTACTGCTTTGTTATGAAAGTCACAGATTTGCTCAAATCATGGTTAGAAGAAAGGGTAACAGGATTGTAATGCACCACATTTCAGCTTCCGGGATGTTGTCTTGGGTCAACAAGCAACAGTTTAAACAGGATTGTTGTTACCAAGCATTCAGTTTAAAATCATTAATAAGAGGATGTGAGAGGCAGGAAGAAGAAGTGTAGTTTTTGTCTGCTATCGTCTGCTTTTGCTTCTGTAATGTTGGAAAGGACACATAAACTCCATTGGAGACCCTGTTTATCTGCTTGCCCAAGACAGATCATGGGATTTGTCAATAGATCTCCTTGTATTTCAGCAACCTCCATTCCAAAGAGAAACATGTCCGCCTTGGCTTTTTAACAGTGTCTGATAGCTAACTGATCACTTGCAGCTTTTTTCCATATCCGTATTTTCTACCTCACCCACATTCTTCAAGGCTGAGCGGAGTGAAATATTTCTACTTGTTGACTCTCCAAACTCAAACAAGGCTTCAGGATTTTTCAACTGAGACCAAAGACTGTCAAGCTAATCAGATAAGGTGCTATTTGAAAAACCAAAATACATTTGAATGAATATTTTCAGATCATTGGAGACTTTTCTTCAAGAGTCTTGACTCAATTTAAAACAGTAAAAAACAAAAATGTTGACCTGAGTTCTAGTCTGTGAATAACAGACTTAATCGTTCTTCTACAATATGATAGTACTTACCCACTGTTCTTTGGTTTTTCAAGCTGTTTAACATCTGAGCACAAGATGTATTAGATGGCCTATATAACCTTTTTACAGAGTACAGGCTCGAAGGCAACAAAGTAGGCTTATTGAGTCTTCATTGTATATCAATTGTCGTCACTTTTGAAACAATGTCACAGCAAATCTGAAATGATATCATCAAGAGCTTGTTATTTGGAATCACATGCTATATTTCAGTAATTATGCAAATTAATAAAGTAAGACAATCTTATTTAGAAGCAATTCACATGATGAATGGAAAATAAAACACAAGAACAGAGTTAAATTCAATTCTGATTTTTACAAGCTGTGTCTTATCATATTACTGAACTGAAACACTGTCAGATTTTCATTGCAAAATGTTGTATTTGTGCCAAGTAAGATTATTATAAAAATTAAGCATTAAAGGGTATTTTTGCTCTTTCTTTATGCAGCATGAAAGTATGTATTTCTCAAATTGTTACCATATTGTTTCAGAAATGCTTATCAATGTGAAGTGTCATTCAATTTCATGGAGTCCTCTGTTTCCATTGCCTCAATTGTAAACCAAACAAGAAAACAGATGTGTGATTGCAGTTCTTCTATCAACTTTTCAAAAATGTCTCTTCACCCAAAATCCAAATAACTTTGCTTGTTATTATTATTGTTGAAATTATCTTTTTTGTTCATTAGCTTTCTATGACAATAGTCAAAACTCTACCATGAAAGTGCATCTCCATCTTCAGAATGCCAGTTTTCAACTCCAAGGCAGATTTCCTGTTTCTCTCTTCTCGCCCCCCACCCCAGGAGCCCCATGCAGTTTCTTCTGCCTTCCTACCTACTGTAGTCAGTGCTTGGAAAAGAGGTTGATATTGTGTATTTGTTGGTGTGGGTCCACGTCCATGGCACTGGGTGTATCTGTGTTGACTATGATAGAAATTCTATGGTTGGAAGGCATCCTAGCATTTGGCCTATCTTTCTTTCCTAACATCAAAGACAAAGAGTTCACTACTATTCCATCATTCTTAATGAGTTTTTTTGTTTTGTTTTGTTTTAGAATGTTCTTCCTAAAATCTGCTTCAATCTACTTTCTAAAATCATTGACCTTAGTTTGCCCTCTGGGCCATTACAGATCAAATCTAACTACCTTTTCCAATTGATAGCATAACTTGACTTCAAATATCTGAAGCATAATCATGTCTTTCCTGCTACTTCTTTCAGTCAAGTTAATCATTTCCAGTACTTTCATTTGTTCCTTATTTGACATGGTTTCTAGATTCTGCCAAGCATTTTCACTCTCCACTGCCCATCTTGATCTCTAGTAGTGAACATATTTGAATTTCCTAAAGCTTTAAAATATGGTATCCCAGAGTGAACATGACACTGCAATGGGATCTAATTGACTTAGAGATGATACATGAGCTATAAGTGGGTGTCTATATGTTTCTTTAGAAAGCCTTCTGAGTACCCTAGCTTGATTTCACTTAACATTTTTGAGATCTACTATATATCAGGCATAGAGCTGGGGACACAATAACAAGTGAGGTCCAGTCCTTGCCTTTCAAGAATGCAGACTAGACATCCAGTCACATAACCACAACTACCATGTGGTAGTGGACACATGATGATAATGTGAAAAGCATGGGAGTGCAGAGGCGATAATGATAAACTCTGTGTGGGCTGTAGAGGAAGCAAGAGAGCTAGGATGTGACTGCTGCCAAGTCACATCTTTCTTACTGACAGTAGATTTTCAAATTTTCAAATAGTGCATTTTCTTTGCAGCTGTGGAATGACAGGCTTTGTCCACTGTTAAAGAAATTTCAGGGCTTCCTCTTCAGTGTCTTTGAGATTTCCACTCCGCCCTATTTGTGGTATGACCAGTATTGCCCATGTATCTGGAATCCTAAAGGCAGTAGACACAAATGTGGTTGTTAGTGTCATTCTGTTACTTAAAAAGTCTAGAACTTACACTTGCGTGATCTTTGAGGAAGGAAACGGCAACCTGTCAGTTCTTAATTTTTTTTTCCTTAAAAGGTGAGAGCCAGGATTTAAATTCACATTTGACCATGTCCTTAAAGATTGATACACACTCAGATGTCACTTAAAAAGACAAATGTATACATGAGATTTATAGTGAAGCTTTGGTTCCCAAATTCTACCCTAATTTCTTACCTGATGAATTGGGTGCCTTGACCTTTTTTTCATCTAAAGTTAAAAGCAGAGATAAGTAGGTAACCCTATACTCTATTTAGAGATAGAGGAAATCCGATTTCTACATATCCTACTGTATCGCTTCTATTCATCTGCAGCTTTTTCATCTCTCCCTTTACACTTCCAGCCTCTTATCCAGTGTTGGTTCTCAGCTCATACTCTACCGGTTCCTTGTTACTAAATTGTAAGGTGAGAGTGTCAAGGCGGGGGAGGTGGTTAATGGGAGATGAAATGAAGAAGTCATTGTTGGTGGTAAGAAAGTGGGGTAAGTGGAGAGATGCCTCATTTCACTGAGAATACATATCCTGTCTAAAAATGTCTCTGCTGACAGCAGCTCATCTTGTTTCCCAGGTAGCAGGGAAAAAAGTTGCTTATTCTGCCTGACAAGGCCCAGCCTATGAGGCACCATGGGAACAAGCCCAGGTTGGCTGGTTTTCCCACATGTGTATTACTTTCCCTTTTGCTTTAGTTCACGGTGTACTTCTCCTCTCTGTTGACAGAGTATAGATGACCACAGGATTAAATGTAGTAGTAAACAAAAATAGTCAAGGTAATACTTTACTTAAATGCTATTTACTTCTGCAATCATGGGCATTAATCTCTCCTTCCATAAAACTGAAATACAACTTTATCTTCTGTTATTAACTTCAGAGAAATTGCAGTTTTATGGCTTCTGAGTTTTAATTCATAACTTCAGAGGTGACCTTGATAGTTCCAAATTCTTTTTATGATTGTGCCTCAAGTTTATATAATATTTTATAGGTTAATAAAGTCTTAATGCACATTATCCCATTTTGAGTTAAGTAGGAGGGTGTTTCTTGTGTTTCAGCAAGGAGGACACTGATGCTCTGAGGATATCAGAGTTGCCTCAAGGTCATGGATCTGAAGCTGTAGAGTTGGTGACATAGTCAGGTCTTCGTGTTCTGGCTCCAGAACTTTCTCCACTGGACAGGGTCTCTCTCATTGTAGTGGGGGTTATGGTCTGTCATGGCTTCATGGCCTGGTGGGTGTCTTACTTCCAAAGATCTTCATGATGGCCCTGTAGGTTCGACTTGGCAGCCATTTTAGGCCTAGCGTTTCCTTCTCTCAACCAGTGACTATGTTGGACTGGAAGAAAATGATGCTTCATGGAAAGCTAAAATATTTTGGATCTAAGTCTTTTTTTTTTTTTTCTGATGGTACTAGAGACAGAACCCAGAAGCACTCTACCACTGAGCTAAATCCCTAGACCTTTTTAATTATTTATTTATTTTTATTTTTGAAACAGGATCTTGCTAAGTTGCCCAGGCAAAACTGGAAGATGTGATCCTCCTGGCTCAGCCTCCTGAATTGCTGGGACTAGAGGAATGAGCCACCACTGCTAGCCAAATCTAAGGCTTTTTCATGTCCTCTTTCATGCAGTATATCTACCACTATTGAGGGAAATTCTTGTTGCTGTGTTGTGGTTATTAACAGTTTTGATTAAAAGGAAAAGAGGCTAATACACAGGAATTGACAATCTGTGGCTCATGGGCATGACTTTGAGGTAAATGTTAGTTGACAAAGTATGCAGTCACATTGTCAACTTTCCCTTTCCGTTCTTCACCCTCCACGTCTACCCCCTTCTATCTCTAAAACACTTCTACTTAGTTACCACTAGCAGGATGTGAGTTAACACTTGCACATAGCCATTCATCACCAGACCACACTCCTAGCCTGTGTGTTCCCACTGCCATTCCCAGCTGCCCCACCAGACACAGCCTTTCACAGATCAGTGTGCAGAGCACTGACCTCTGCAGTTGTACAGGACACCATGCATAGAAGGATCTTGTGCTTGTTCTAATGCCTGCTGTCACCAGACTGAAGTGCTTATTGATTTTTGAGCAAGGGCCTCACATTTTCATTTTGCTCTAGGCTCCAAAAAATGTATAGATGGTTTTGGTTCTCCAACCTAACTCACTACAACACATGTAGAAGTTCATATTTTGTTACTTTCATTTATCTTGAAGGTGTAGAATTCTACCCTGCAGAACAGCTCTAGCTTTGGACTAAATTTTATCTCTAGCTCAAAAATTTTTCTAAAATATAGATATTTGGAGCCATATATTCAAAACTCTTCATTTTCTTTCCTTTTTTTTCCCACTATGTAGTTTGAACTCAGGATTCTCCTGCCTCAGTCTCCCGAGAGCTGGTATTACAGGTGTGCACCACCATGCCCAGGAACCATACTTTCTCTCTTCTGAGAAAAATGAATCATGTAGATATCTTAAGGAAAGTTCTCATAGTAGAATACAGTCTTTTGCCTTATTTCTACTAAATAACGAAGAGAGAGAGAGACAGAGTGAGACAGAGACAGACAACTGGCATCTATAAATAGTTATAAGTGAGTTCCAGACAGACTTCTGGAGTAGAAAGCTAAAGAGCTCAGAAAATTAGGAATGATAGAATATATTCTTATATAAAGAGCCTAGAAATGTTCATGTATTAAGTTGGTAACAGAATGACTCTGGATTGGAATTCTGGAGGGGGAAAATGGCCAAGCGAGGAGATTCTTAAGGAGTTAAGAATGTGAGCACTTTTCTCTTTGCTTCTTTCTCTTATTCTGGTTTCGTTTCATCAATAATATCCTTATAACATTTTCTCCCTTTTCATTTTCTAGTTTTTCCTCAATTCCTTTCCTCTTTTTTTCTTTCTCTTTCTTCTTCTACCTGTATGCATACTATTTTATTTGGTTTGTTGACTATAAGGGCTATCCTTGGTTCTTAACTTTAAAAACAATTAAAATTTCATACACTCCTGTACCATTTGGTTTTTTGAAAGCCCAAGTAGCAAAGGGGAAAAACTAAACTTGAATCAAAATTAGAAGGCAATACTTAAAAAGTTGAACAGTTGAAAAGTCCATCATTTTCTTTGTTTCCTCTAGATAATTACAAAAATATTGAAGTTATCAGTAGAATAATTTTGTATATTCTTAATGTCTTTCCCGTTAGTCAACTGTTGCTAGTTATTTGCAAAGTTCTCCATCCCAACAATTTTACTGCTTCAGACTATTGTTGTGAGAGCAGTTCAATTGCAGAATTGGTTTTCAAACTTTAAATTTGCTAACTGGAGTCTACATCTATCTTCTGATTGGAATTTAGTTCTCAGGAAGTTGAGAGTGTGGGGAAGAGATGTGCAGTCATAAACTGAGGAAGCAGCCCCAGAAACAAGGGTTCTCTGCCTTTCTGCTCTTCTTTTCCTTCTGAAGCACAGGGAGAGACTTTCTTTAAAGTTCCCTTACCTGATCTACCTAGAGGTCAGGTCCTCCACAACATCAACACTCAGGAACAAAGATCAGACCACTAAAATTGATGCCATGCCCACAGCCCCAGAGGTGTTAGGGTAAACCCAGGCACAGTTGAGACTAGCAAGACAGGCAGAGTTTAAGCAATGTGTGAGGACTTTTGCAGACCTGGTGCAGCCAGCCCAAGGGTAAAAAGACCATTGGCCCCGAGCAAGGGGTGAGAGCATGTTTTATACGAGAGTTTAGGTAGGGGAGGGACCATTTCTGAGAGGGGTCCAAATTTTGGGTCTCTGAGTAGGAAGTCTAAAGCTAGTTGATAGACAGGGTGGTGTTGGGTATCGGCTTGCTGGAAGGTACAGCGTGTCTCGTGGGTTTTCATGGAATCAGCTCTCTGCAGGTTAGGCTGTGTGGGGCAGCTGCTAGCTGGTTGAGTTGAGCTACATGGGGAAGCTGTTGGCTTCCTGTTGAATGCTATGCTCCTGCAGGTGTGAATAACAGATCTGCTTGGGGCATTTTTCTCTCCTAGCTGGGTGGGGTCTAGTTCAGAGACCTGACAAGAGCAAATTTGTCAGAGGCTATTGTCTGTCTTTTCAGTTATTTATCTTCCTTAAAAATCATTTAATTTCCCTCTGTGTTGCCTATATTTTCTCACTTCCCTCTTCTCTATGAAGAGGCTGTACATATTTCTAAATCTCATTGGTTCATAGGGTACCCACTTTTCATTCTTGTCATATCTCTGTATATGCAATTAATTTGTATGCCACTTTTCCTGGTAAATCTATTGTCAGTTTATTTTAACCTCATCAGTTGTCACATCTTCAGAAGGTGAAAGGGCAGTTCCCTTTGCCCTGATATGTGCATGACTTTCAGTAATTTATGAACATTAAAAAAAACAAAACTTCAACATCTGATGGGAATAGAATTTTCATTTTGCTGGGACTTCAGAGAAATTTGGTAAGCTCTT
>RJWT010046911.1:0-11381 GCA_004365215.1 Cuniculus paca | reverse complement strand
AAGTCCAAAACCAAAGTCTCCTCTGAGATTTAAAGCAAACTCTTAGCTGTGAGCCATTGTAAAAGTCAAAAGAAAGTTAAACACTACTGACATACAACTGTGTAAAGCATACATTTCCATTCTAAAGGGAAGCAATAGGGAGATAGAAACCCGTGAGTTCAAAGCAAGACTGAAACCTAGCAGGTAAGCATTAAATCCTATAGGTCAGTGTCCAGTATCCAGTGTAAGTTTTGGTGATGAGATATGGACTTTGAAGCATTTGGATGGTTCCTATGGCATTGCCACTGGTTGCAGCTCTCATGCCTTCTGCCTTGGGCTGGCTCTATTCGATCTTTGCAGCTTTCCTCAGACGTTCCATATTCCTGCCTTCTTCAACTTCTTGGGGTCTCCACTCCCTGATGCAGGTCATACTACTCGGCCTCCCAGGCTTTCTTAAATCTGGAAGGCTCCATGACTCTGAAACTCATACATTCTGTGTGTCTGTAAAACCAGCACCACATGGATGATACCAACTTCTACCACTGGCTCCAGAGGTAGACAGGCCCTTTTGCATCATGGATGTAGTGGCATCTGAGTTCCTAGATGTTTAAGCAGTCAGATGGAGTGAACAGAATCCCAGAAAGTCAATTTTCTAGAAGGTCTTTCTTTATCAGATTACCCCAGGACTCTCTTCCTAAAGTACAGTATTTCACTTTTCTGCTCTTAAGTCTGAAAAGGGTAGGGTATTTCAGATTTTTCCCATTCCCTTAAGGCAGTGTCCTTTGTACTGTCTCCACCCAAAGTACTTGGGTTGTTTTTAATGCTAACTTTTCCAGCAACCAAGCTCTCCTGCACACCATCTTTGCAGGCACCCATTTCACAGGAGCTTCCTTTCCAATGAAACTCAAAACATTTAAAATCATTCAGCACTGTGCCATTTGTTGATTCTTAATGTGGGACTGGCTAAAAGTTCCTGCCAGTACCTATGCTGCAGTATGAATGTTGAGCTGCTTTGAAATCTCCTATGTCTGATTAATTAGCCTGCCTCCCTTAATCTCAATTTCCTACAAAATCTCAGGGCATGAGAAAAATGTAGACAATTTTTCTGCAAGAATGTAATACACATGGCCTAGAGTCCAATTGTCAAAAGAGTCCTTCTTTCCAGCTGGAACCTCCTGAGCTTGTTCTTTACCTGATGCCTTTTTATCAGTATTTTGGTCTTATGAGCACCAACCAGGATCTCCCATCAAGTTCAACTTGCAACCTTCTAGGGTCACTTCTATCCAGCATCTCCAACTCTTTTCAAACTCCTCTCCCAAACCAGTTCTAAAGGCTTCTGTACTACATGGTCAGGTATAATCCCAGCAATGATGCCATTTATTTAGTACCAAAATCTGTCTTAGTCACTTTCCTTGTTGTTGAGACAAAATACCTCACATTTGCAATTTCCAAGAGGAAAGGGTTATTTTTGCTCATGATTTTAGACGTCTCAGCCCTTGCATGGTTGGCAGCATAGCTGAAAAATCTGCTCAGAGGAAAACCACTCATGTGATGATGGCAAGAAGCAGAGAGAATTAGGGGAGGAGTTGGAAAGGGAGAAATACACTTCCAGGCCATGCCCACAGTGACTCACCTCTTTTGACCAGAGCCTGCCTTCTAACAGCAAGTGAGCTATACTACCCCGATAATCCAATCACTTTTCAAAACCCCACCTTTGAGACATGTAGTTTTGGGGGCACATCTAGATATAAGCTATAACAAGGAGAAATTATGGCCACCAAGGTTTTTCTATGATGTCTTGGGAACTTTTGTAATAAGCAAATGATTGTCTAGTAGAAGCTGTAAATCTTATGTTGTAAACATTTAACCTGAACTTATTTTATTTTATTTTATTTTATTTTATTTCATTTTATTTTAATTAATTAAGTCTTTTTGAGACAGGGTTGCACTATGCAGTTCAATCCGGCCCTGAGCTCATTTTGAAGCCCAGGCTGGTCTCGAACTTGCAATGATCCTCCTGCCTGAGCTTCCCGAGTGCTGGGATTACAGGCGTGAGCCACCACACCCAACTCCGTGAATTTATTTTAAACAGGCTTAATTAAACATCTGGCTTATAAAAATATTCTCAGCACAATAAAATAAACTTCCTGGTTCAAGTGAGCAGATGAAATCCCATCAGAAGACAGACATGGATGGTGCTGGTTTTGAACGAAGAAACTAAAAATTTTATCATGTTATTTCATACACTTGTTTTTGAGACAGAGTCCTGCTATGTTCAGGCTGACCTTGAACTCACTATGTAGCCTGGGCCGGCCTCATATGCTTTGGGGATCCTCCGGCTTCAGGCTTCTGAGTGCTGGGATTACAGGTGTGTGCCACCATGTCTGGTTTTATCATGTTATTTTAAATTAACGTACAATTTATGTAATACAAGATTCACTGTTTTTAGTCAGCAGTTTTGTGATTTTTGATAAATACATTAAGGCATGTTGCCATCATCACAATCAATATACATGATAATTCTATGATCTCAGAAATCTTCAAGCCTCTTTGCAGTTGTTCTCGTTTTTCACTGCAGCCCTCAGAGCCACTGCTTTTTTTTGTCACACATTGGTATGTAGTTTTTAATCTGTTACATTTTATCTTCAAATAATGGCATAGTTTGTGCAATGTCATTACCTATGAACAGGATCTTCTCGATCTTCCCTCCCATTTCCTATGCCAGTTTTGTCACTGAAGTTATACTGTTATAGTACTGAAATCGACAAGTTGATTTTTCAATTTATATAGAAGTACCAGAAACCTCATATAGTAAAAATAATTTTTAAGGTTAAGAAAATATTTGTATGGACCTACACAGCATGAATTCAAAATTTATCTTATTTACAGCTATTGTAATCCATATAGTTTCCTCTCGTTGATGGAATAGTACAGTGACTCCAAAAATAGTCTCAAATATAAGTTGTCAATTGATCCATTGTGAAGGAATCAAGGTAATTACATAGAAAAAAGATTTTTTCAATAAATGATATAGACATATAAAGTCAGCACTATAGAAAGAAGAAAATAAGTTTAACCTTTACTGAATACATAAAACATTAATGACAAACGGATTAAAGTAAGAGGGAAAATTATAAAATTCTTGGAGCATAGAGAACAATTTTTGTAATCTTTGAGTATATCAATTCTTTTTAAAAAACTTTCACAGGGCACAAAAGGCACCAATCATGAAAAATTATTATTGGTAACTTGGACTGCATCAACATTAAATATTTCTGCCCTTTAACATTGATCAGAATGGCCTTACTCTTTCCCTCAGCTTGAATAAACTTTACATGGGCTCCTTCCTTCCTCCAGGCTCCTGCTCTGCCTTTCCCCTTGGCCCTGACAGAATCTTGGTGGCTCACAGGCAGAGGTCTCTCTTTTCCCTTTCCTTAGAACACTTAGTTTAGAAAATGTAACCTTGAAAATTCTTTCTCTGTCCCTCTAAGATACAAACCTTCTTAAAGGCCTCTCATCACATTCACACCCAAAAACAGTCTTCTAAATAGCTCCGGATCCATCTGTCTGAAGTGTGATCATTAGGAAAGATAGCGCCTCTTTCTGCCACCCTCCACCTGAGAGGAGCAGTCTAAACTGATGGCCAGCTTGCCTGGAGATGTAAAATTCCCACTTGCAATGAACGCATGAGAAAGTGTACTCTTTCTTTGGGTAAGGTAATTAGTGAACAAGATAGGTTATGATTCCCTACCCTAGCTCTTAGAATCTCTCTCTCGCACAGTTTCAGCAGAGTTGAATACTGACTATATATTCTGGTCCTTTATCCTATAACCTTGAAGCAGGCTGGTCCTTACCTGTCTGAACTTTGTCTAGTGAAATTTTTGTTTTAAAACTGAAGATTAAAATGCAAACCACAAACACGGAAAAATATTGGCAACACACGTGTTTGACAAAGGACTTCTACTAAGAAAATATAAAGATCTCTTACACTCCATATTCAGAAGATAACTGCATAAAATGAGCAGAGTTTGATCAGCTACCTCACACAAAAAAATTTAAGAGTGATCAATATATATGAAAGGAAGCTTCCCATCTTTGTTTTTCACAGAAATATGAATTAAATCTACATCAAGACACCAACAGACACCAAATTTTAAAATGAGTAAAATAAAAACAAAGGATAATATTAAGTTCTTGTTATGAATTGAAGCAATTGGAACATTTATACATTGCCAATGGGAATATAAAGTGTTACAACCACTTTAGAGAACCACTTAAGCAGTTTGCTCCAGAATTCTACTCATCAACATGTAAGAAAGAGAAATAAAAATATGTGTTTACATAACAACCTCATATTAGAATTGTGCACAGCAGTTTTATTCATAAAATCCCAGACCAGTAACCACTGAAATGCCCCTTAATGACAACTTACTCAGCAATGACAGAAGCACAAATTATTTATGATAGGTAAATTAAAAGTCAGGCACAAACCATATCCACTCATGATATTGATTACTTGATGTTTCAGAAAAGAAAAAATTAATCTAGAAAGATAAAAAATATAACAATAGTTACTTGGGGTGAGGATGAGTGTGGAGAAAAGGGACAGAGGAAATCACTCAAGGTGATGGGGATGTTCCATGTCTTGGTAGTTATCATAGCCATGGTGATATATACACTTGTCAGATCTCATGGCTCTCTACACTTAAAATGAGTATACTTTATAGATAATATACTACAATGTAGTTGATTTTCAAAAATAAATATGAAGCTACAGTGTTTAAAACAGTATGGCACTAGCAAAAAGATGGACACATACCAATAAATAGAACAGAATGAAGAAATCAATCCATGTATCTACAGTCAACTGATCTTTGACAATGGTACTATTATGGTTTGTAGGTGGCCCCCCAAGTCTCATGTAGTCATGGAAGTGGCTGAATCTAGTGTTTATGATTGCTTCATTGTCTAGTGCTGGGATTGGCACTGTGAGTTCTGCACCCGCCCAGGGGTGGAGCTGACATACAGTGTAAGGTCAGAATGGGGGCGTGTTTTTCCCTCTTCTGCATGGTTTGCTCTTGCCCCTTGCAGCTGCCATGAATGGCTACTCCTCAGCCACACCACCCTGCCTTGGAGCCAGCTGAGTATGGACTGAATCCCCCAAAACCATAAGAAATAAACCTCTCCTTACTTCAGGGCATCAGATGTTTTGTCTCAACAATGAGAGAAATGTAACTAAGATAGGTACCAAAAATGGATAGTACAAAAAATATAGTCTGTTGATACAGTGATGTTGGGAAAACTAGATACCTACCTACACTTTTGAAAAACTACACAAACAAGCAAACAAAACCCCCCATAAAACTCAACTCGACTTTACTCCATATTCAAAACTTAACTCCAGTGGATTAAAGGCTTTAACGTAAGATCTAGTGAAACCATTACCAGGGAAAAAGTATTTTGACGACACCGTCCATGCAGTGATTTCTTGGATATGATATCCACAGCACAGTGACAAAAGCACTGACACATAAGTAGAATTACATCAAACTAAAATATTCTGCATAACAAAGGGAATAACACAGTGAAAACATAACCTACAGGATAGGAGAAAATATTTGCAAATCATGGTTAATTTCCAAAATATACTCATAAACTCAATAGCAAAACTTCAAGTAACTGATTTAAAAAATAGACAAAGGATTTGAGCGGACATTTCTCCAAAGAAAATATACAAATGGCTAAGTGGTATGTATATGAAAAAAATTTGAAAATCACTAATCATCAGGAAAATAAAAATTAAAACTACAATAAATGATGATTTCTACCTCCCACGTGTTAGGAAGGTTGTTATAAAAATAAAAATAGCCAGGTTTAGTGGTGCACACCTGTAATCCTAGTATGTGGAAGGCTTTGATGGAGGATCACTATAATTTTGAAGCTCTCCTATGTAGCAAGTTCAAGGCAGCCTGAACTATACAGTGTGACTCTGTGTCAAGAAAAAAAAAAAAGAAATAAAGTAAAAAAGAAGTATTGGTGGAGATGTAGACAAGTTGTAACATTTGTACATTGTTGATGGGAATGTAATACCCATCAACATAGTACCTATGGAAATAATATGAGGTTTCCTTGAAAAATTAAAAATGGCACTGCCATAAGATCCAGTGACTCTTTTTCTGGAGAATATATATATATCTCCAAAAAACTGCTCATCAATGAATGAATAAGTAAAAAGTGGTGCATATAAGCAATGGGATACTCTGAGGTTTACAAAAAAGATCCTGACATTATGACCATGTGGTTGAATCTGAAGGACATTATGCTAAGTGACATAGGTCATCCTTAGACAGATACTGCACAATCCCATGTACATAAAAAAATAAAGTCATAGAAGCAGAGAACATAATAACAATTGCCCAGGAATAGTTATGGGGATGAAATGAGGAGTTGCTGGGTATAAAGTTATGCTATATGGCTAAGTTTCAGAGATCTGCTGTATAGCATAGTGCTTGTACTTAACAGGTCTGTCACTGTGCTAAATTTGCAAAAGAGGATAAATCTCACAACTCCTCTCCCCAAAACAAAAAGCAAAAACGGTATAGAAAGCCCTTCTTGACCTCATCGTAGTCCAGAAAAGTCCACATTTGTAATTCCATGGAAAAGTTATTGGAATTCTCTTAATTCTAGTCCACCATTTCCAGTGTAACACATGGGGAGAATAAAGACACTAAGGCATATTTGTAGTTGTAGGGAGCTGAGGGGGTCCTAAGTCGTCAGAATAATGTCTAACTGGAACAAAGGCCTCGACCCAGGGCCAGACTCAGGTTTTATTCATTTGTGAAGAAGGGAGTGGCTCTGCGATGAATGACTGTGAGAGTGGCAGGAAGTATGTAGGTGCTGTGTAAACTGAGCTAAGTGGGAGGTCTGAAATCACTTCTGCAATATGCAGAGAGAGAAGGATATGCAGAAAGAGTAATCTGCATCGCACAGATTGGGACAGTATCTAGTGTTTTGGGGCCAGTGCTTCAGCTTTGATGTGTAATTTTTCATGTCCTGAGAAGTCATAGCCTCTTTTCTCAAGGCTCATTCTCAGATGACAGTGTAGTGGTCTCTCAGCCTCACTCACACATACTACTTGGGAGATACAGGCGGGGCATCACTGATTTGTCTCATTACTTTAAAGTCTACATATCAGCACCTCTGCTAGATCCATTTGCATTGCTTAAAGCCAATTAAGGGAATAAAGACAAAACCTAGCCTGCTTTGCACATATCAATATACAGAAATAGGGTTAGGTTTAGCCAAAATGGAGACAATTGATCTTCTTTCAAGGAGAGTCATCCTGGTGGTCCTCCACATATAGGAATGCAAAGACCCTGGGGGGTGGTAGATGTTTCCATTATTTTGACAGTGGTGATGGTATCATGGGTATGTGTGTATGTCCATGTTTATCAAATATGCATTTTAAAATATATAGTTGAATACTTTGTACATAGTAACTCCTGAATAAAATTGTTAAAAGCAGTAAATCATACTAGTAATCATAGCAGGATAATGAAAATAGGCCATGCATCTGTCCCAACTCTTCCTTCTAGACTTGGAACTTGCTAGAGAAAATTTTAAGCTTTGGTCACTGGTAGCTGAGCCATAGAATAATCTACATTTGATCTCTCCCCCCAGGAACCAGAAGGGGAGAAGAACCAGAGGGAAGGAAAGGATATTTACCCATCTTCTCCTGTGTGCGGGGGATTATGTCAGACACTCTCTAGTTTTCATTTCATTGAATTCTTCATGCATCCCTGATAGTAATATCACCTTTTGGGTGTATGCTTTAGGGAGAGAAAATATATTCAGCATCACACAGCTAGTAAATGACTCAGGCTGGATCTGAACCTTTTCTGCCTTCACAGCCCACCAGAAGTATGGGGCGCTTCATCACGACATGCTTTGCCCCAATTTGTCCAGACTTCTTCCTGAACATCACCTTGTCATTGTTTGCATTTCTGCATTCCCCTCGGGTTGTAAAGAACTTTCATTTGTCTCTTACCTCAGGCACCTAAAGGGGTTGGCGTTTAGTTACTGTCTGTGGACAAATTAGCTTATGATATAGAGAGATCAAGACAAAGCTTAGATTTATGATTTCAGGGCCTCCTGGAAATAACCCTGTATTCCTGTAATACTATTTCTAGCAGAGCATCCAAGTCAAGTTGAAATAACAGAGAATCAAAGTAACAAGGGGTAGAGTAAATTGTTTAAATCTTACCTTGAGTTATTTCTCCATTGGTTTTAAGTTCAAGGAGATGATGTTTATTTGTTCTTTGATAGAATCTAAACTAGCCATTCTAGTTAAACACAGTGTTCGACCTGCCAGCACAGAAATTCTTCACTGTAGTTAGCCTTAGCTTTGATACTTTTTGATCAGATTATTTCACTGAGTTTCGTTTAGAGCTGGAAAACTGCTTAGAAGAGGGAGCCAGTAATATGCATATACTTTATTTAGCTGTGCATTTCAATGTTACTGTGTTCTACAGACTGCAGAAAAGATTGACTCCCTTTTGGAGAAGTTCATAGTGCTGAAAGTAATCTACAGAGACTCCTGACTGGGGCTCTAACTACTTTGGAAAGTGCACAAGCACCTATCTCCTGGTATTTTATTGGGCCAGCATCGAGGTCAGCTAGAGCTGCTGCTCTCATTTGTAAAGTTGAAACTCTGTGTTACTTTGGCAAGAAAGAGAATTACTATTTTTAAAAAAGCCCAGTAGAGATAAATATATTGACCTCTAGTATAAAAAGCATGGTTGTGATGGACACTTTTTTGTTGCCTTCAAAAATTCTGCTTTCTTCTTTGCCAACAATACTCTTATTTTTATTCAGGTCTCAATTATGAGGCCCCAGGAGGTAAAGCTGAGTTGTTTAACTCGAAGCAGCAGTCCCATTCCTCAGTCATTGACTGATCTGAGTGTGAGCATGTGATTTAGGTAATGGAAATCTAGTGGGAAGACTTTGGGGAAATGATATTCTCCTTGATAAGACAGAGAGGTATGAAGGGAAGGTGATATCCTGCTCTTTCTCTTTCTTGAGAAGCACTTTTTCTGCCCCTGTGCCCGCTCAGGGAGTTCATCTGGCCACATCTCAGCTTTCCATGAGATTCATCACTTGAGGTTGTGGGAGGAGGTTAAGCCAATGCCTGGATGATGAAGAAGTTTGGGATAATTGCACTATTGAACCACTTCTAGAAATGCAACTTCACATCTCTCTTTACACCAGGAAATGGAATAACTTTATCACTCCAGCTTAAAATGACCAGGTATTTTGTTTCTTACTGGGGGAAGTATTCTGACCATTGATTCACAGGGTTGGAGATGATTTGTCCCTTCCCTCTTCGAACAAACCAGGATGTCAGCATCTCTGTAGTGCTGTTTTACACTTGATCTTCATCGAAGAGTTAAAGTTGCTGCATCATTGATCTTTCAAAGTTTTGATATTCTTGAAAGTCTTTAGAAGGTAGAATCAATACAGAGTAATATCTAATTATGTATTCCTTAGGTGTGTGCTATCAGTCAGTAAAGACATATTAGAATCATAAAGTCTTAACCCATAGCTTATTTTCAATGCTTACATTTGAACATTGCCATTCATGTCCTTAGAGTTTAAAATGTCAAGGAAAAAACAGAGAATTGAGTAATTAGAATCCCATATTTCATTTTCTGTTGCCAAAAATGCATGTGTGTATGATTTTTTAATCAGGACAACCCTCAGTGCTTAAAATATATCTTCGCTTGGCCCCTATTTTCTATAACATTTTTTCTAGGCTTTCTTTTTCTTTTCTTTATAAAGATGTACAGTAACTTTCTGGAGACATTGGTGATCATGGTAAATAATTTATACCTTGACAAATGCCTGCCCATGGTAGAGAGGGCAGGGCATGTGTGGGGTCAGGCCACACATTACTTTGAGTTGCTGGCAACTCAAGTGCACCTGGGAATTCAGGGGAGGGAAACCCTCTCCCTTATTACACATATTGAAAACAGGACAGGCAACTTTTGAATATTGTGAAGATTTATTCTTCTGCCAGGAGTAGTTGGCCCCCACTGCAATCTTAAACCTAGGCCAGAAAGCTACATGGCCCTTGGTATTGCTATTAAGGCACAGTTATTTATATAGAAATGTGTTCTGTTTTATTTTTTCTTCTCTTTGGTATGCATGCTCTTTCTCCAGGTGGCTAGAGTATTACTGCAATATTCTGTGTGTCTATAAATACCTCATTACTGCAAACAAATATATCCAAGGCTGCTTTTGTGGGTCTGGATAAAGAGTATCTTGCCCAAGGATAGTCGGTACATTACAGTCAAAGTAGAGTTTGTGGTTTATGATTTTGATGATTCTGTGCTCTGATTTCATTTAGGAGTGGCAGGTCCAGAAACATTCAAAGGGATGTATTAATTCTGAAGTTAATTGGAGACCTATCTTGCAGGTCTTATACAGATTAAAAATATGCAATTTCTTTCTTAAGAGACATTTTTATTACTAAGTAATAAACACAAAGTAACATCCCAGATAAACTGCACTGCTTTAGGTGTCTGTCTTTTATTTGTAAAGAGTAACTTGTTAATACTGAACATTTGCAATTTGAATAGCTTATTAACAATAGCTTACTAACAATAAATCTTCACATTAAGACTCTCATTGACTTTATACTTGAATAGTGCTTTTTTTTTAAAGTGGGAGTTATTACTCTTATTATTATTATTATTTACTTTAAAGATAGTAAAACCCAACAAAACAAAACAGAACAAATCCAACCAAAACACAGCAGTGAAATTGGTACAGAATATCAAAGCAGGGTAATAGGAAAACAACAATGGCTACTATAGTATATCTTGTTATCTTCACAGTAGTTTTCCAGTCCATCAGTTATAGTAAAATCAGACCAAAACAAAACAGAATAAAAGCAATCAAAACAGAATATTGAGTAAAGCAAAAAAGAAAAATTAATAAGAATAAAACAAAACAGTGAGAACATTATTAGACTTTAAAAACAAGACAGAAACCCCCCCATATTTACCACACTGTATAACATTTATCCTTCTTATACATGCTCAGACTATCAACCCCATGCCTGCAAATTTAGCCTAAAAATACGACCTTTCAGGTGCTTTTTGTGCCTCAGTTGCTATCAGCTCAGGCTTACCTCCAAACCAGCTGGTAGCTTATGGGGTGAGAGGGTTTGGTGATTTTCAGCCTGCATGGCAGTAGGCTTACAGGAGGCACTGACTTTTTCTCTTCCTGGGTCCCACATGGTCTGTGCGGCTTAGCAGAAAGGCTGGCTAGTTGGACCCTTGATTGGCTTCTCCCAGTCCCAGCAAGGCTGATTCTCTGGAGTTGCTATCTGACTTTTCTTT
>RJWT010046910.1:0-11382 GCA_004365215.1 Cuniculus paca | reverse complement strand
AGAATGTGCTAAAAGGATCAGAAAAAATAACCAAATGAGACAAGAACTGACCCTCAAAGGCAAGGATAGTCACATTTTCATAGAGGGGAGAAAGGCAACTAGGAAAAACAATTGTTTCACGAGACAAAGAAAAGATGATGAAAGAAAAGGTCGTGATTTCTTTCTTTTTCTCAAATCAGAAGGGTATTTGGCAAGCAATGTATGGATTTCAGAATTTTCAGGACAATGAGACCAAAGTAGATGATCTAACTTGGCTTCCATCCCTAAGACTAGAAACAAGTATGCCTGAAGTTATAGGAATACTAAGAATATTGTCCACATAATAGCCAGTATTCGGACCCCGGCAGTGTTCAGACCACCTCAAAGCCTGGATTTTAATGTCTTAGGGGACACAGTGGTCTATATACCACTGATACCCATATCGGTTATTTCACATTAATAAACATTAATGCTGTTTTCTCAGAGAAATGTTCCTACAACAGCACTGCATTAGAGAAATTATTAGAAATACTAGGAAAAATACACATACCAGGATTGAGAATCCCTGAAACCAATCTCCTGGGAAATTCCTGTAGGTGACGGCACAGAGCCTACCATCACTCATCCGGTGAAGTCGTCCCTGCTCTGAAAGTGCCCCACGAGATGAAATGCATATGATTATTTCATGTTTGAAAAACCTTGGAGAATTTCTGCATTATGAAACAATCAACCACATTTTGAATTTTCTGTAACTTATGGAACATTTATCGACTTTCCACAGTCAACAAGAAGAGTTAGGTTAGAGCGGTGGTGGGGAACCTGTGCTCGCCTGCCGTAGTGGGCTGTTTGTATCCTTGGAAGCTCTGAAAGGTTCCCATCATCACTGGTTAGAGCGATGGGAAAGGACTTCCATAACTATTTTATTATTAGTTGGAAACCACCAGATGGCACTGTATTAGGCTTTATCCTGATAAACCGCAGTAATGTGCTGTGACTGAACCTTGGAGGAACGCAAGACAGCACATTGGTGTATTATCTTCTAGGAAGTAATTAAACATGCCAGTAAAACCTGTTCTGTTGCTGAATCTGTTATTATGATAATTTATTTAGCTCTTGTGCTACCACAGTATAGAAATCCAACAATCAGTGCTACTAACTACTTAGCCAGAGAAGACTTGGGTAGGTGGGAGGGCCTTTTTTGTGGTTGTGCGACTTCTTCTCTGTGGGTGGCTGAGAGTGAATGCAAATTCAGTCACAAATCCAACAGTGATATGGGTGTTTTGTAATTTAAATAATACTCAGAACTTCATATGTGTGTTTTAAGATACTACTTCATTGATCTTGAAAAATAAACTATTTGAAATGAGCAAGTATATTTGTTGTAATTATGCTACAATTTTTTACAAGCAATGATTTTATAAGAATTCAAGTACTGACAAGTATAACTTCACAAATATATTTCTAATATTTAATTATACAGATTATGATTTGTTTTAATTATTTGGGACATTGGGTCTCGATGTGGAATTGAAAGTCTATACAGTGCTAGATGTATGAAAAAAATCACATGGTGTATCAGAAAAGTACCTAAGGATCTAAGTAACTGATAGCTTTGTGACCTTGGGAAGATCATATAACCTAAACTATTTACTCATAAATTTACCAAGTTTGAACTTGATCTCCATCGCATCTGCTGCATGGCAAAGTGTTCCCAAGTATAGAGTTTATAGTCAGAAAAGTCCCAGTTTGAAAACTTGCTCCATTGCTTAGCTTTGTAAATCTGTAAGCACTGTTTAACTTTTGAGCCTTAGCTTCTATACGTCTAAATAATGCCTATTTAATTCAATTGTTTGAAAAAAATCACATGCAATAATTAACATAAGATGCTTAGCATAGTGCCCAGTCCATATTAAACATTCAATAAATTTTAATGATTAATACTAGCAAATTCAGTTCCAACCTAGACTTCTTTACTGGACTTCCCTTACAGTGTTAAAGATGCTCAAGGGTTTATTACTGATTAGGGCTTTGCCAACTCATCTTGTGATGTCACTTAGACTTTAATAAATTTAGTAATATTTTGCTTGTTTCAGTCTCTCTTAACACTCCTATTTTCTCAAGGGGGTGAATCAGTCTGGACAGAAAGTTAAAGCAGATATTCAAAAATGCAGGAGGGGTGGCTTCAATCTGTGATGAAATTCACAGCTGGTGTGAATCTCAAAGCTTTATTATCTACTATTCCAAATTTTTGGCTTTTAGTAATGCCCTTGGTCCAGGATGCATCTTGCCAACTCTGGTAATATTTTAAAGGTTGATTTAGATTTGGCCTCTCCAAATGCAGATCACTGTTCTAATCTTAATGACATTCTCAACATGAGGCCAAGATAATACCATCTTTGAAAGTTAGAGCCACAAACAAATGATGATACATTGCACAATTAAAATGGGGAAGAAGTTATCCACAAGAAAGTATATTTAAACTATTTCAACAAATGAAAAACCTATCCAAGTGGATTTGATGGTGTTTCTTGATGAGGTTTGTGTTTTAGCTTTTGGAAACAAGTTCAAAGTGGCCTAAATCATCTCTAAGTAAGTGTGTAATATCCAGCTTCAGTATTCCCACTAAAACGTCCAAGGCAACTCAGAAGAAAACAAATGATAACAACGATAAAGACACACAGCCATTCCTCAAATCAGAAGGTAAGAAAAAACTTCACTCCATAATAGAGGATAGAAATGAAAATCACAATCAGCAAAAAAGAAACCCAAGTATGACAGATATAATTTCCAAAGATATCCACTGCAATACTTCTTATCCAAGGTGAACTTAACAACGATTCATTAACATGCCTTCGTTAAAAAAAATGAGGCCTTTTTCCCATCCCTTTGAATATGAATCTCCTTAGCTATGTCCTTTCAACAAATAAGGTACAGAGGAAAAGTTACTGTGGGACTTCCATGACTAAGTTAGGAAAGGTAATATCTTTTCCATTTGTTTTTCTCTCAACTTTAGCCTTGGAACTCAGCCATTATGCTGTGAGGACACCCAAGCAACATAGAGAAGACACTACTAGATGTTCTGGCCAACAGTCTCAGCTAGGTTTAAACCAACAGCTAGCATCAGCCACTAAATATAAAAATGAACCAGACCCCTGATAATTCCAGATCTCACACTTTGAGAAGTCCTGCGGAAGTCAAGTGGGGCACAGATGAGCTACCCTGACTTTATCCATATTGCAGATTTGATTGCAAAATAAATTTTGTTTTAAGGCACTAAATTTTAAGGTGGTTATTACATACAAATAGATAATCAGAGGAACCTGGTAGATAGACATTTGGTCACATAAATGAGTGACCCTACTGTTCTTAAATTAGAATCAAGACACTGTATCTTCGCTGTTGTTCCTATTGTTCGGAAAAGTAAAATCAGCTGCAAATTTACACCGTATCCCTCCACAGGCAGAGTTACAATTTTCAGAGTTTAGTATAACATTTCAACAAAACCAATTTAATAGCATTCACTAATATTCACTAGTATTTACTAAGTTATCATGCATTGTTTTGCCTGCAATTTCTCATTTAATACTACCAGAAACCCTGTAAGGTGTATAAAAGAAGTTCAGAAAAGTTAAGAAATGGATCCTCAAATCTTCAACTCTAAGCAAAGAGACACTATTTAAAACCAGTGGGCTTAACCATATAAAAATGTGAAGCCATTTCCTACAAAGTCTTGTTTCCAACAGGAAGTAACTGCTACACTGGGAGACCTTTAGAAAATGATGACAAAGAAAACATAACAAAATAAAATAATATGTCAAAATGTATGGAATGTGGTCACAACTATACTCAAAGAACCAAAGTAAAATGTACTCAGAGTAAAATTAATAAATTGAAATGGTTTTGCAGTAAACAGACCACTAAAGAATAACAATAAATAAACCAAGTATTTAAGTCAGTAATTTATGAAATCAATATTAGAAAACCAGAATGGATTATCATACTGATTAAGCATAAATCAAACACATGAGGAAGGTAAAAGCATTTTAAAAACATGAAATAAGTCCAAGAGAACTGTCTCTATGAAAAAATAAAAGTTGTAAACACAAGATGTGCTAGTCAATGTAAGATGACTTCCAGGTGGAAAAAGAACTTAAATTTTCAGTCTCAGCTCAGTAAAAGCTTACCAGTGGTTTATGTTAGTATCTGATAAAACTGTATTGGGATTGGGAGGCTTTGCTTCACAAATATGATTCCTTCTGACACCACCATTTTAAACACATAAGTTCCAAGGAGTCCCTGAAATAGATAAAGAGCAAATGATTGCTAATGCGCGACTTTTATGGACTAGACCCAGAAGCTACATGAGTGGGTGACACTTCCGCCTGCATTATATTAATTAGAATCTAGTCTTTCCTAATGAGTTGGCTAGGAGATTCAGACCATCTTTGTGCCCCAGAGGAAAAAGAAATGGTTTTGGTGAATGTACCACTCTCTCCACTACTCCTTTGTGGAAGAATTTCATTTATTCTCATCTCCTATGTAGAACACAAACATCCACTCAAAATAGTGGATCTACCCAAAAGAAAAACTCGCTATAGTCAGTTGAAAACTTAGGAACTCCTAATGGTGCAAAGTAATTTTCAAACTGCCTCATATTATTTCTCATGGTCTGGTGACTAAGAACTAAATGGAGAAATTTTGTCTCTAACACAGACTACACAGTAGTGGGACCTGGATAGTATAACTGCAACAAACATTTCTGCTCCAAAAGCAGAAGAATGGAAAGCACAACGCAGTGTGTAGTCCTCAGCGATTCTGAAATCCCATGAGGTAAAGCTTACAAACCTGATTTTGTTCTTTGAAAAGAAACATCATCTATTCACTTCAGTCCCTGATTTTTTTCAGCTAGACAAGGTATTTCTTCCCTCTCCAAATCCTTCATAGCCACTTAAAATTAATTTTGGAAATTATGAAGTCTCCATAGAAGAAAAAACCTTGGGAACCTACTCTGCTCATTAAACAGTGAAGTTCTAATAGTTGCTTTGGGATTAGTCAAAGAGTTTTATGCCTGGCTTATAATTTTTCTCAAGTTTCAAACTGTTTCCAATTAGTATGATATGTAGCAAATATAACTAAAGTCTTTTCACAAACATATTTCTCAAATCTGATATATTTATCTGTCTTTCTGACAACAGACCACTCCAAAGTTAATGGCAGCTTTTGCTGAGGAATCAAGCTTAGCTAGGAAAATTGCTTTTAAAATATAAAAATGTCATTGAACTTGTACATTTAGTGGTATTAAAGAATTATTCTAAAATAGTCTAATTTTGCTCAATTTTTTTCTCCTCACATTTGGAATCAAATCTTATTTCATATTATATCAGAGAGCTAGAAACAGTCAATTTTCCAACTACTCAGGGGACCATTCTTCTGGGCTCTATTTCCATTCATATCTTCCCAGTGGTCACCTTTATCTATGACAACCCCAAACTGCCAACATTCACTAACAGTTTCATTCTTTGAAATTATCTTCTCTAGATTGGTCAGCTGAGAAGTCATATTCTCTTCCTCCCAATGTGGCAGATTATAGTTTTACAACATGTGATGTCAGTATATTGTACAAATTGCATATTTCCAACATCCAATATCATTTTTCTTCAACTTTGCCACCTAAAAGCTAAGCCACTGTCCTGCATTTTATAATTTTGATATAGGCAGAGCCCAATTCTGAAAAAAAGAAATTAAAATGAGTTAGCTACTTTTAAAAAAGGAGACTCAGAGTTCCAGAGAATTAACATATCATGCATCAGTGAAATAGTTACAACTGCAGTTTTCTTCACCATGCATTTCTATCATAAGTATGGAATCGTTCAGCAAGGGGGAAAGAGAAAAACAGAGAAAGAAGAACACAGGGAAGCAGAGGCTTAGGTAGGGGCATCTTGAGCTCCTAAAAGTTAAATGTCTGCTGTTAATTGCCTTAAACTGAGAATGGCATTTATTTTCATTTAAATTCCATCCACTGGAACTGATTTCACTGTCCCACCTAGATGAGAAGGCCTGGGAAATAATAGCTCAGTTGTGGACTTAGGTAGAGGAAAGGTACAGTGTTTGCAAGCTAATTCTTGCTTAGAGAGCCATACATTTTTTTGTTTCTTAGAGAAAACCATTAAACTTAAAATATTTGAGAAAGCATAAAATAGCAATATGCACAGTCTTAAATATATAACATTCCCCAAAGAAAAGCCAAACAAAAGCACTATAGTTTAAGAATCTTAAATCTTTAAAGATCAAAATACCTCTTACTCCAATATTTTACTTGACAGGAATCTGGTTGGAGATGAAGTCAAGACTAGGAGCCAGATTTCAGTAAGCTTTGCATGACTTTAAACTGTGACTTTAATTCTGACCAATATTTCTCTCTTGGATACAGTACAAATATCTGTAATAGTAAATTCTCAAGAGTTTATAACCTAGACCGGAAGGGAAGAGAAAGCCTTCCTTTGTAGTTGTAGTTCCAAAAGAATGGAAATTGGGAAGAGGATTTCAAATTCCAGAAAACAAGGTCACCACAATTGAACCAGATCCACAATAATATTTTAACTTGAAGCACGTAAGTCTTTTAAGTACAGTACCTTATTAACACCTTTCTATCCATTATGACATTACTTCCCAAATCAAGACTGGTTCTAATGTATCAAGAACCTATACATGGGGGTTAATCCACCAAGTTCAGATGGATGTAGAGTTAGAATTCAAGCACCACCCTATGGACCATGATAAAAAGAAAAACCAGAGACAATTACAGAAAAGAGAAGGTCCACAGAGAATGGAGCAGACAAAAAAAATACGTCTCCACTCTTCCTTTGTGATCATTTACTGAAGCTGAAGACCTCAAGGTAACTAAGGAATTTGATGTGATTCTCAGAATACAGCTTATACTCAAGGTATAAAGCAAACATTAAGGAGACATTTTTCAACTGAGGGAAGTCAGCCTACTTCATCATTTCCCAATTGAATGTTCTCCTATAACAATTTCATACAAAGTCTCTGAAGTTTTGACAAGCATAGTCAAAAAGCATTAGAGAGTAATGCATTTAAAAGGGTATTAACTTCTGTGGGGGGAAGTACTAATTATTAAATAATCTTTAATGATTAAAATCTCCACTTCTCTGAAAAAAGGATATTTTTCTCTTGCCTGAGCAGTCAGGTTTTTTGTTATTAACATTTTCTCTACTAGTTAGAAAAAGAATACGTATCAAAGATAATAATTTGCAGTAAATGGGTATATTTTATTCAGTATTTTAGGAATGATATTGCATCCTCATATACTGTGGCTTGCAATAATCATGTAATCTATTCTTTATCAGGAAATAGTGATTTATTCTTCTGAAGCTTTAATATGATTCATTTTGTGGGTAGTTTAAGTACCCATTAGTTAATCCGTGCTGCTGCTGACCTCAGTAGGTTTTTGCTAAACCTCCATATAGCCTTTATAGGTCACAAAATGCCAACAATGTTCAACATGGTCATTTTCCAAACAACTTGACATAGGAATATTTTCCTTTAATTAATTTGTATGTGTGTCCCTTGAGTAATACCTCACCTAATGCCAAAATATACTGAAATTCTTGTCACTTCACATGCAACATGACATTTGCACAAATATTTGCTGAATTTGTCATGAGCAATGCACACAGAATTTGTATCCTATGGCTTGAAGGTAGATGAACCATAAACCTGGATTCAAACACCTGTAGAATGAAAAGCATTAGGAAAATTAAAGAAGTGGGAATCCTTCCAAAACTGAAATGATGCTTTCTTCACCATCTTCAAAGGTCTCACAACTACTAATTGCTGTTAACAAATGGACCTTCTAAAACTAATATAAAAATTTTTAGGCTTATTTTTAGAAAATAATTTTAAGCATGAAAGATTTCTGTATCTGAAAGATAAGTAGAATCTTTTTATAAATAAGAAAAACTGTTTGAAATATTCCAACAGACTCAAAACTGGGTGATTCAATCTATTGCAAAAAGGTGCTTTCTGGAGATGAAGGAGATGGACACGGTGCCATTTGATTGTTCAGAATACAATTATGTCACTGGAAATTTTTATATAAAAGAGTTCAGTGAACAAAATGCAAAATGTTTAGATCCAAAACTAGTTTTTGTTTTGGAAGCTGTAAAATATTTTTTGCTGCAAGGTTAATATTCATGGGATGCACCTAACATAAGAATGATCAAGTAGCCCCATTTTATTCAAGGTCTTAAGTGCAGTAAATGCATAGGATGCCCTGTCTCGGAGCACAGGGTCTGCAGCTAGCCCTTCTGAAAACACTGCAGCTTTCCCCAGACTCAATGCATTACTTTGAGCAAATACTCTAACCCCTATATTGTTGAAGTTTCCTCATTAGGAAGGAGCAGGGAGAGCTTATCACCATAATAACCGCATGGGTTTTAAGTACAGATTAAATCAGTAAATATGTGAAAAATACTTCATAACAATGCTTTACTCATGATAGCCATTCATTAAAATTTAGCTACTACTATTATCCTAAACTTACAAATACGATAATTTCAGAGATGTGGAGTGACTCCAAAAGTGGTACAGATTCTCAGCGGCCACTAATGTCCTTTATTTTCAGACCACCACCTCCTTAATAGCGCCCCCCACCCAATTTTTCCACACAAATTGGAATTAAAGCAACCTTTCCGTAACATTGTTTATTTTTCATTCTCTTCATATTCCAGCCATTACTGACTGGCAGTGCCCTGTAAGTAAATGAGAAGCATTCTCAATCCACACATTTAAAATGTTTCTTTTTTCTTTTTACTTTTACCACAAAATATGTGAAAATCTTTTTAAGTTAAATACAGTGAGGACTTGGGCAGGGGTCCAGATTGGGTTTTCCTGAAATTTACCAGGAGTCATCAGTTAGCTCAGAAAGGGGCTAAACCACCCAAGCCACAGCTGCATGATCTGCTTTCTATGGTCTGATCCTAATAACCAGATGACACGTTAGGGACTAACGCTCTGAAATCCACAGCTTCGCACTGCATGCAAATAAAACCTGGAAAAGATATTAGCAGACTGTTTGCCTTGAAACTATCAAACCCCAAACTCTTTGACCACAAAAATGTCATACACCTCAATGACACAATATAAAGTCAAGCAAAACTGACTGAACTCTTTTGAAGGTAACAATATTGCAATATTACAGCCATTGTTGAATTCCTATCATCTTGTTCTGAAAACCTCTACGGTTATTTAGGGGTGTTGTTGTTGTTGTTCGTTTGTCTCTTTTGCTTTTTGTTTTTCTTTTCAGTGTCTTTTTTTCTCTTAAAAAAAAAACTGACTGAGATCTGGCTCCTAGTCTTGACTTTATCTCCAACCAGATTCCTGTCAAGTAAAATATTGGAGTAGGTGATACTTTGATCTTCAGATTTAAGATTCTTAAACTACAGTGTTTTTGTTTGGCTTTTCTTTGGGGATTTATATATTTAAGACTGTGCATATTGCTATTTTGTGCTTTCTCAAATATTTTAAGCATAATGGTTTTCCCTAAGAAACAAAAAAATGTATGGCTCTCCAAGCAAGAATTAGCTTGCAAATAATCATCTAATAAAACAAACTACTATGCAGAATACTCATTAGCTGAGGTTTTCACACAGGAATCTTTAAAACACCTACCTAAATTAAAGAGAAAATTTAATTTTGCTGATAAAATTAGATCAATTCATCAGTTAGCTATGTGACGGATATATTTCATATCCATTACATTCATGGGGGAATAGCAGCTAAACAATCTTAAAGAATTTTTTTCAAAACAAAAAGCTCTCTATTGCCTTACTAGATTTCCTTGAAAAAAGAAAGAACAACAGTTTTAAGGTGTTCTAAATTTATTGTGTGTCTTTAAAACATGGGAGAATTATTTCCTTTTGGTCAAGACAATTAAGATGAAGTCATTAACCTTACGATAGTTTAACAATTTCATTTTGTTTTCAAAAATGACAGACACCCTTCAGAAACTGAATATCTCTTCTGAGGGCAGTGTTCAGTCTGACAACTAAACAACTTGATTTAAAGCAACATATTCAAATGTTCCTGGAATGACCTATGTTACTAACTCCATGCATATTATTTTCTGCAATGGTACAATATTGATAGGATAAGTCCATTGAAATGACATTCAATAGGAAATGAAAAACAAAGAGATCATACAATTATGTGTTTTGATAGTCAAAATCCCTATGCAAAATGTACAGGTGTGCCCTGCTAGAACTCATATACTGAGAGCAAAAATAAGCAAAAGTAGAGTGATATATGTATGATATATGCCTTTTGAATCACCCTGGAGAGAAGGGAAAAATATAGATTATGGGGCACAAAACACTCAACTACCAAATTCTCCATAAATATATGTTATTACCGATTAAAGGGCAGATGATTAAACATTAGGACAACTTGAAAACTAGACAAGATTAAACTATTCCAAATAAGTACCTGTAATATGGAAATACTTTTAAATATTTATAACCTCTATTCTGACAAAATTAAAGGTTTATATTATTAAATCCAAGATCTATTTGAATGCTAATAGTTTATAAAGCTGTTATAGTCAAGGAATTGCTCTCATGTCAAGAAACACAAAGGATTTACATATTTTTATAATTTTAAAGCATTCATAAATGTCTTTAAAGGATACTAAAGTGATTATGGGATCAGTGAAGAACAGGAAATTGAAGAACAGCTTTTTTGATGGGTGCAGAAAAACATACAGAGAATTTCAAGATTTTTTTGTCATCCACTCCTACTTTAAAATCATGAACTGACATGACGGATGCCAGTTACTAATTGGTGTTAACATGTAATTATTTTCTGAGTTAAATTTTAGGACAGTATACATGTGCATATACACATACACATATTCTTTTAAAAATGAATGACCATTTTCTACAATGAAAAAGAAGTACAGTCATCATTTGGAATCTATATTAATCTGCTAGAGTTGCCATAGCAAAATACCACAGACCTTGTGCCTTAAGCAACAGAGCTTTATTTTTCCATAGTTTTAGACCCTAAGTCTGAGATCAAGAAGCTGACAACTATTTGTTTTCTCTGAAGGCCACTTTTTTTCTGTGTCCTTCTAAGCCCTGTGCTGTTACACTCACATTTCTGGTCTTTCCCTCTTCTTATAAGGACAACAGTCAGAGTAGATTAGAGCCCACCCATTGATCTCAATTTTAATTTCCTCTTTATAATGCTTATCTCCATTAGTGTCACATTCTAAGGTAAACTGCGGGTTAGTACTTCAATTTATGAATTTCGGGAAGACATAATTCAGTCCATACCAGAATTGATGTTTCTATAGTTACTGTTTTTCTTACCAAGTCCATGGTCTTC
>RJWT010046909.1:0-11380 GCA_004365215.1 Cuniculus paca | reverse complement strand
TTTTTAAGAGATCTTTCCCTTTGCAATCACAAGCTGCAAACCTGTCTTCAAAGTTTGAAAGTCTATCTTCAGTTTCTTTCAAGCAGTTTTGCCAGCTTCCAAAGTTTTTAATTTCCTGGTTATCTCTTTGAATTTGTTTTTTGTAGTCTAAATCTTTTTCATATTGCTCATTCAACATTTCCCTCATTTTCCTATGCTTCTCTGCTTTTTTATCTATGTCTTCTTTACAGGTGCATAGCAATTCTTTTATTATGTTTTTCATTTCTTCTTTTTACCTAAGATAGTATTTCTGTTCTAATTTCTTTTATAGTTTCATGAAGTTGTTTCTTTACTTCAGTTGCCCTCACTTCAGAAATTTCAGGTGTGACTCCCAATCTCTTCTGTGTTTATATCTCCTGGACTTGCTCTGCTTAAGTTGGAGGCCAGAGACTGCCTTTTGCTTGTTCATCTTGACATATTCCTTGGTTCTTCCAGACAAGTGGGTAGTGGGGTCCCTGCCACTTCCTGTATTGGCTACAGTTTCTATGAATCTAGACTGTTTGGTTCTTCTAGCCAGTGCTGGCTACAGGTATCTGATGGTGGCCATTGGGTGTGCTGGTGCAGGGCTGTTTGCTGTTTTTCCCAGCCTGTGTTGGCTCCCCAATGGCTGGTGGAGTGGGCATGGGGGCAAGGCCAGCTGCCACCTCCAGACTGAGCTGGTTACCAACCCACGATGTTCACTGGAGTGTGCCCAGGTGCGAGGCTGGCCACCACCTGTGGACCTGAGCTGGCTACCAGCGGGGAACCTCCACAATGGCCACTGGTTTGTGCACAGAGGCACAGCTCAGTCCAAGGAATTTCCACTGGTCTGCACCCAGCTAGGAGCTGCTGGAGGAAGCCAGCAGTAGTTCTTGTTCCAGGCTTATCCAGCGTGACTCCAACATAGCTCCCAGCCAACTGCTCTCTGCTGTGGGAGGACTGAGTCCTCTGCTCTTACCACCAACCAGTGCAGTCCTCTGCATCTGCTGTTCCCCTCCACTGCCACATCTCTTTGCAGAGGCCCCTGGGGTCACCAGCAGCCACTGTCATCATGACTGCATCCCCAGGTTCCAACAGCTTCTCTCGTACAGTGAGTCTGGCTCTGGGCTAAGGTGCCGCCAGCTACTGCCTTTGTCTTCATTTAAGTTTTCTCTTTTTACTCTCTCTATGAGCTTCAATTCACACTTTAGATTCTTCCTGTGTCCAGGGGACCCACTTCCTTCCTTCTTATCTTCCCCACAATGCTATATTCCAGCATCTGAACTGTGTCTCTCAGAGAGGCTATTTATTCTGCTGCTTACTGTTCCTCCATCTTCCCTGAAGTTTCTCTTCTCTTAGGGTCTAGAACCTGGTCCCCATTGATGACTCTCCCAGGCACCTGGCCACCTCCTCTTTAATTCCAATGATATTATTGGTGTGTAGCAAGTAGTGGCTACTACATAGGGTACAATAAGGCTTGCACTTTGTTGTGTCCATTTGGGAATGACTGAGTGGGTCACTTTAACCGGCCAGCAATTATAATAAGCAGATTCCATGGTGGTGGCCAGGCAGGGTCAGTACCAGCTCTTCTGAGAGGCCTTTAAAGGTCTCTGCTGGAGGATTCAGGGATACCATGCCCCACACCATCACCAAGCCTGCACCTTTTTCCTCTAACTTGTAATGGCTTTGGTCTCACCAACCTGGCACCCAGGGGGCACTGGATAGCATGATGATTCCATTAAGCACAAGCTAAAATTCAGAATTACAGGCCCTTAGCCTCACTACAGTTCAGCTCATTAAGACAGAGGCCTGTGCCAGGCTGGCAGGGTTTCCTCTGAGTTCCTCAAGACATTCTGTCCTCATGACTTCATGGCTGAGAGCAGGACTATGGAGTTCATATTCCTGGTCCAAGCTCCAGCTATGTGTTCTTAAATAAAGCACTTAACCTCCTGTTTCAGTCTCCTCATTTGAACATGAAAATGTGTTGTGTTGTTATTGTTGCTAAGGCTTCCTTTCCACATCTTCTCTCCCTGGCTCTCTCTGCCCTCATCCATACCCTGCCTGTGGGACTCCATCTTACTTTGGAAGACTACCCACCATGTCCCACAAGGCACCAGCTCATAGAGGCTTTAGAGCAAGACTTGGGGGTGGTTTCTTTTCTCAGGAGTCCCTGGAAACCTAAAAAAGCTTTGAGGACCAGAGGGCTATGCTCCTCCAAATGAGCAACTGTCTCATAATCTCCCTCAGGAACATAGGAATTGACCCTTCACAGGGCCCTCCCCTGATCCCAGTAGACAGAACTGGTTTCAGTCTCAAAAGCAGATCATGAGCTGCCTGGGTGATGGGAGGGTTTATTCTTCTCTTCCTGGTGTCTGGTGCATGGAGTTATGCCACAGTAGGTTCTCAAAATGGGGTGGGGGAATGAACAAGTGTGTAATATATGAATGAATGGATGAATGTCACAGCCTCTGGGTACTTGGGACCTACTGTGTCTGCACCAGGCACCTACTTAGCATTCTACAAGTCTTGTCTTATTTCAGCTTCCATTAAATCCTTGTGGTGTGTACTGACAGATGGGGAAACTAAGACTCCAGGGTTTGAGTCCCTCACCCCAGGTCACACTAGAACCTACTCATCAATCTCTAAGGATGCTCCTTGCTCACCTGTGAGCCCTCATTTCACAACCACATCCAGGGTACCCCTGCTGATCCCACTGCTCACTGGGACCCATAGTGGCTGTTGGGGTTATGACTGTAGATGTGTTGCCTCTGCTCCAAAGCAGCCAGAAGGACTAATTTTTTCTCCCAGTGCATGAGCAGAGATGAGTGTGTCTTTCCAGTAGAGTCCTTGCCTAAAACCTGACTAAGAGATAAGCACATTCACGGGGTAACCCCCTCCAAGCCTACTTTCCCCAACCAGCCTTCCCTGTTGTGGTTGGAAAGACCTTGTCCTTCTCCTTCACAGAGCTACTGGTCATCCCAGTAACACCCAGACATAGATGAATGCCACTCCTTCTTTGTCCTGGGGACAAGGTTTATCAGTTGATGGCAAGGGCAGTGGATTCAGGATCATGTGTGTATCTTTAACAAGCAGGACCAGGGCACTATTCAAATCCCAGAGATTCTGGGGAGGAAAGGAAAAACCTCAGACAAAAACAGAAGGAACAAAGAGGAATCAGAAATGTGCCAGGGAAATTAATCCACCGCTCAGACATGAAAGAAATATGTTCAATTATTTTTTATTGCATTTCATTTTAATGTACACGTCGTACTTAGCTGCCTGCAAGCCTCAGATTACCCAGAGAGAAAGCACAATGAGAGACAAGAGAATTAAAAACACAGACAAAAAATGCTCCTGAAATTGGAATCTCTAAGGGAAAGAAATAGAAGCCAGACTTGAAACAAAAGAGGCCTCTTGGCACCAGAGCCCTCCTAGCACCAACTACAGGTACCCAAGGCCAAGTGGCCCAGTGCATGCTCCCTTGACTGAGTCATCCTCATCAACCAGGGTCAAGAAAAACTCAGGCTGGGGTCAAGAGTTCTGGGCTGTGATCCTGAACCTGCCTCAATGTGCTGAGTGATTTCAGACAGGTTATTGTCCCTCTCTGAGCTTCATTGCCCAGAAGAGAAATGAGATGCCTGGACTAGAAATTTTTAAAGAATATAAACAGACAGTGGAGCAAGAAGAAATGACTCTGGACCCAGCACAGGAAAATAAAAACTCAGAGATATCCCTGGGGGGTTGTTATCTCCTTGAAAGTTTCACAATACGAAGAGGGAGGACCAGGTACAGTGACAGACCCTCTGAACTGAGGATATGGAGCAGAAAGTCCTGAGAGAACAACCAACTAAATTTCATAAAACAGGCTACATCACTTAAGAATGGGAAGATATTCTGAGAAGCGTATTATTAGGCAATTTCATCATTGTGCAGATACAAATGAGTGTACTTCCACAAACTATAGTGGCTACAACACCACTAGGCAGTACCGTTTTAGGGCCCACCACTGTATATGCAGTCCACGGTAGACTGAGACAACATTGTGTGGTGCATTCCTGCACTGTAGAGGTGGGAGCTATGCACAGAAAGAGCTCTGGGTATCAGCAGATGACCCTTCTGGAGAATTCCACTGAGAACTCATCAGCATACACATGAGAAGAAAATATGTGGGGTTGAGAAAGAATGAGCCAAGAGGATTGGTGGGAATGGTGCCCAGCATTCACATTTGGCTAGCAACAGTGCTTCTGCCAAAACTGGAGACTACCCTGGTCTGCTTATTGATTAGGTAGAGTATTCTGGCCTCAAGAATGGGGAAAATTAGCTCTAGCTCTACCTCCACTCCTACCTGACAATGCTTAAGGTAAGACCTGAAAGGCTCTGTTTCCATGCAGTGTAACTAGAACACAGTTTAGTAATCGTTATAAGGACACAAGTATATCCACCATCCTACATACAACTAAGAATGTCTGACCTGTGATTAAAGGTTATCAGGCACACAAAGCTGGAAAATATTCCCCATAATGAGGAGAAAAATCAATTTAAACTGACCCTTTACTGGTAGAGGTGATAGAATGTGCAGATAGCCATTAAAATTGCTACCAATGCTATGTTCAATTTCCTCAAAAAGTCATTAAAAACATGGAAAATATAAAAGAAGTGACCAATCAAAATTCCAGAGATGAAAACTATAGTATCTGAAATGAAAAGTATACTAGATAGAGTTAATAGTAGATTAGAAACTGCTGAAGAAATGATTAAAGTTTCAAGGAATAGCAATAGAAACTATCCAAAATGAAACAGAGAAAAATAATTGTATAAAATTTTTAAAAAGCATCTATGAGTTGTGTGATAATTTAAAGTAAGGTAATCCATGGTTTTATTTTCCATGGTTTTAGCGATGCACAGTTAACTGCTTTCCAAAAATAGAAAATCACAGAAATAAACTATTCATAAATTTAGAATTACATGCCATTCAGCAGTGTAATTAAATCTCACGTTCTCCCACTCCATCTCACTCAGGATGTGAATCATCCTTTTCCCCAGAGTATCCATGCATGATATGCTACTCATCGGTTAGTTGCTTAGTGGTCATCTTGATTATCAGATCAACTGTAGAGTTTACAAACCTTAAGTTCAAATAACCCTTATTTTACTTAATAATAACTCCCAGCACAAGAGTAGTGATGCTGACAATTCACACATGCCAGCAAGAAGCCATTATTTGCTTTCTTTCTATGAAGATGTGAATGTTTTCCATGTAATAAAGAAAAAAACCTGAGGTTACTAAGATCTATGTAATAGTGAATCTTCTATCCATGAAATTGTGAGAAACAAATCACAAACTTGTTCTAGTCTACACTTTGCTGTCACAACTTGAACCACAAAAGTTATGGCCACAGGGTATGAATATGTGCTTAGTTAAAATAGAAAAGACATTAAATTATGGGGTTCAGTACTACCTATGGTTTCGGGCATCCACTGGAGGTCTTGGAACATATCTCTCATTGATAAAGGAAGACTAGTCTACAAAGAAGAAAATAGAAAGGGAGCGAGAATACAAAATTACTTGAAGAAATAATGAAGAAATTTCTAGATTTGTTGAAATCTGTAAACTCAGAGATTCAAGAATTTCGACAAATTACAAACATGAGAAACATAATGAAGACTACAATAAAATATATCATAATCAAATATCTGAAGGTCAGTGAGTTAAAAAAAGATATTATGAGTCAATATAGGAAAAGAAAAAAGATAACTGTGCAAGTTAATTTCTCATTAGAAACAATGAAAGCAAGAAGACTGTGAAACAACTTCCTTAAAGCATCAAAAGAAAAAAGATCCGTAAGCCTAACTAGTGAAAATATCTTTTTAAATGAAGATAAAAATAAAACCTTTTTCAGATATATAAGATTAGCACACCAAAAAAAAGTTAAAATCTTTAACAGAAAAGGAAAACAATACCAGATGGAAATATAGATCTACACAAAATAATAAAAAGCACCAGATATGTTTTTCCTTAATATTGAAATTTCCACAAAAGACAATTAAAATAAACACATAGAGTGTGTACATAATTTTATATCAAGTTAATATTTTTGAAAACACAATATCACTTACAATTGCCACCAAGCAAAATTAAATACTTGGGTGCGAACTTCATAAAACATATACAGTATATGCTGAAAATAATAAAATGTTATTTAAAAAATTAAAAAGACTATGCAAATGGAAAGACACACCATGTTCATGGATTGAAAGCTCCAAAAGCATATATATATATATATATATATATATATATATATATATATCTGAAAATAGTATAAAGTACATTTTAAAAGCATAACGAAGTTGAGGGAATCACACACCTTGATTTTAAGACTAACTATAAGTTACCATAATCAAGACAATATAGTATTGGCAAAGAGTCAGACATATAAGTCAATGGAATAGTGTGGATAGTCCAGAAATACACCCACACAAATACAACCAGTTGATCTGACCTAAACTTTGCACCTAACTTAAGACTAACTCAACACAGACAGTGGATAAAGATGAAAAACATAAAACTATAAAACTTCTAGAACAAAATATTAATGACTTGGGTTTAGATGAAGAGTTCTGAGAAATAACACTGGGAGCATAATGTACAAATTTAGAAGGAATAATAAACTAGAATTAATCAAGTTTTAAAACATTTATTCTCCCAAAGACAAGGAAGTTACAAACTTCAAAGTCAAAGAAATATTTGCAAACAACATATCCAACAAAGATTCATACACAGAGTATATACATAACTTATAATGCTTGGCAGTAAGAAAAGAAACATCTCAATTAAAATATGCACAAAGATATTTGCAGAGGGACAGACATATAGATCAATAGAACAGAACAGGAAACCCAAAAATAGCATAACTGACTTTTGACAAGAATACAAAAGTACATATGTAACTCATTTTTGACAAGGATCCAAAAGAAATTCTGCAAAGGACAAATAACCTTTTCAATGAAAGGTACTGGAATAATTGAAATTTCATAGTAAAGAAAATGATCATGCTAAATCTCATACCTTACACATAAATTAACTTAAAATTGGTCATGGATCTAAAACCATAAAAATTTTAGAAAACAATATAAGAAAAAGGTCTTTGTGATATAAAGATGTGTAAGCGTCATTAGACAAAAACTCAAAAAGAAAACAATGGACTGCATTAAACTTTCAACTTTTGATGGACAAGAAACAGAGAGCCCATAAAAGGAGACATTTCATGAACAAACAAACGCAGATAGCAAATCAGTGCATGGGAAGATACTCAACACAATTGGCCATTAGGGCAATACAAATGAAATCACAGTGAGGAATCACTACACTCTTACTAGAATGGCTAAAATAAAATACCAAATGCTAGCAAAAAAGCAGATAAACAAGAATTTCTATACATTGCTGATGGCGATGCAAAATAGTGCAGCCACACTGGACAATGATTTTATGATTCTCATAAAGATAAACAAGCATACCCTTGCCACACGGCTCAGAAATCCTGTACCTTAGACAGACAAATGCAGAAATATAAAACATTTCAATATCCTTTCTCAATTATTAATAAAGTAAGTAGCTAAAAAAAGTCAGTAGGTAGAAGACTTGAACAGCATTATTAGCCAACTTATCCTAACCTGACATTGCACCCAACAATGGCTGAATGTGCATTCTTTTCAAATGAATGCAGAACATTTTCTAATATTGACAAGACCTGGGGCTCAAGACATACAAAATATATTCTCTGACCTCTATGAAATTAAAACTCAATAATAGAAAGATATCTGGGAGACTTCCCAGATATTTGGGAATTAAATAATATAAATAATACACTTCTAACTAACCTGGGGGTCAAAGAAGGAATCAATAGAGAAAGTAATAAGTATTCCAAAATGGGTAAATATTAAAACATAACACATCAAAATTTGTTAGATGCTACTGAGAAGGGAAACTTATGGCATTAAAACATCTGTATTTGAAAAGAAGAAAGATTTGAAAATAATGATTTTAGTCTCTATGTTAGATTTCTAGTGGTGTAGCAAAATACATGTGAAAATCAATTTAAAAGAAGAAAAGGTTTATTTTGGCTCACAGTTTTAGAGTAGTCAATCCCTAACCACTTGGCTCTGTTTCTCTGGGCCTATAGCAACATAGTACATCATGATAGAAGCACATAGAGGAGAAAGCTGTCCACTTTATGATGGCCAGGAAGCAAACAGGGAGGGCATAGCAGTAGCAATATCCCTTTTAAGAGCACACCCACAATGATCCAACTTTCTTCCACTAGATCTTGCCTCTTAGAGGTCCCAATAGTGCTGCAGGCTGGTGACAAGCCTTTAAACACATGGGCCTTTGGGGAACATTTCGAATCTAAATTAGAATATCCAATTAGGCTTAACTAGTAGAAGAAGAGAATAATGGACAGAGAAGAACTTTTAAAAATTGAAATTAGAAAAATAACACAGGGAATAAGTAGAACCAAAAGCTGGTTCTTTGAAAAGTCAGTAAAATTGCTTAGTCCCTAGACAGATGGATTAGGAATTTTTTTTTTAAAAAAGTGATAAAAGGCTACTAATATCAAGCTAGGCATGGCAGCAAACATCTGTAATTCCAGGACTCTGGAGGCTGAGGTAGCGAATGACCTGGAGTTCAAGGCCAGCCTGAACTACATAGTGAATTCAAGGACAACCCAAACTACATAGTAAGACCCTCAAAACAAACAAACAAACAAATTACTAATGTCAGATACAGAAACATAACATGTTACATATTCTAATATACAAAAGGATAAAGAGGAATATTGCAATCAATTTTATGTCAATAAATTGAGCAATTTAGATGAAGTGGGAAAACTTCCCTAAAGATATAATTACTAAATTATGGTAAAGAAGAAGTATACATTGAAGATATTTTAAGAATTGAGTTTCTAATGAAAAAACCTCCCTCAGCAGAGAAAATCTCCAATCTCAAATAGCTTCACTTGAGAGTTTGACTAAAGATTTAAGGAATAAATAATATTCTATACAAACTTTCAGAAAACAAAAGAGGAGGGAATACTTCCCAACTCATTCTATAAAGCCAGCATAACCTTTGTAACAAAACCAGACAAAGGCATTACAAGGAAGGAAAAACTAATATCCTTCATAAGCACAGAGGCAAAAAAAAGTAACAAAAGTTTAACTCAAATCCAACAATACCAGAGAAAAGTATAGTACATCATGAATAAGTTGAATTTATTCCAGGGATGCAAGATGAGTTTAACATTTAAAAATCAATCAGTATAATTCACTATATTAAGGAGCTATAAAAGGAAAATCATATGATCATCCAAATAGATGCCAATTTTTTACAAAATCCAATATGAGTTAATGATAAAAATGATCGGCAAACTAGGAACTCCCTAACCTTGATTCAAAAAAAAAAGCACTTTTGAAACACTTACATTAATACAATTCTTAATAATGAAATATTATTAAGATCAGGAGGAAGTGAAAAATTCCTTCTGTCACTACTTCTTTTCAGATGTGTACTAGAGATCCCAGGTGATACAGGAAGACAGCAAAATGAAATTCAGGCAGCCAGATGTGAAAGGAAGAAAATATGTACACAGATGTTAAGATTGCTGATATAGAAAATCTAATAGACTCTACATAAAGGCTACTAGGTTGAATTTGGAGTTTATTAAGATTGCAAAATGAAAGATCAATATGTGCTAGTGATGGAAATCAGGATTTAAAATGTAAAATAATACCATTTAAAAACACATCAAAAATATGAAGGATATACTTGTCAAATTATGTATTAAACTTGAGTTCTGAAAACTACAATTATGGCTAAGAGAAATTAAAGAGAACCTAAATAAAACAAAGGACTACAGTCTTGGTTGGAAGACTCCATATTATTAAGACTGATTCAATGCAATCACAAGCAAAACCATAACAGTCTTTTAAAATATACTTAATTTACTTCTAAAATTTTTATACAAATGCAAAGAACTTGGAATGGCCAAAAAGAAGGAAAAGTTGGGAGGCCAATGCCACCTAGTTTTGAGACATACTATAAAGTTTCAATAGTCAAGATAGTGCGGTGTTTGTAGAAAGATAAGACAAATCAACCCAGTGGAATGGAAGAAGCTCTAGAAATAGACTCATTTGTGTATGGACAGGTGATATTTGACAGAGATAGAAAGACAATTCAGTGGAGAAAGAATAGACCATGTGTCAAAATGATTGGGTGTCTATGTACAAAAATATGAATCTTAAGCCATGCTTTCCACCATATATAAAAACTAACTCAACACAGTCCACCATTGGGACTCTCTCATGAATAACCAGCATGAGCAGGGAGAAGAAGCCAACCCATTCCCTGTGCACATGCAGACCACCATCAAGACTCCCACGGGTAGCCAGTGCAAGCCATAAGAACCAGCCAGCCACACCTTGGAGAAACCAAGAGTGTCTGAAGAAGTGCCCCGCCCATGCCCTACTGCCTCTTGGGAAGCCTGGGTTAGGAAGAACCCAGGTGCTTAACCCATCCCCCTGTACTGCGAATGGGCAGCCAGTGTGGGAGCCCCACAACCTGCTCATCTGGAAGAATGCAGGAAAATGTCAAGAGGAAGGAGCAAAGGTGATCTCTAGCCTCCAACCCAAACAGAACAAGTCCAGAAGACATGCACATGTAAGAAAGCAGAAGTTGCACAGCTGAAATTTCCAGGATGATGGCAACTGAAGTAAAGAAACTACTTCGTGAGGCTGGAAAAGAAATCAGGTCAGAAATAATATCTCAGGTTAAAAAAGAAATGACAAACATAATAAAAGGGTTACTGAGTGTATCTAAAGAAAACATAGATTTAAAAAAGAGGAGCATAAGAGAATGAGGAAAACCTTGAATGAACATTATAGAGAAGAATTGGAATACAGGAAACAGACTCAAAGAGATATTCAGGAAATTAAAAATGCCATTGAAAGCTGGCAAAACCACTTGAAAGAAACTGAAGATAAACTTTCAGACCTTGAAGACAGGATGGCAGCTAGTGATCACAAAAGGAAAGATCTCTTTAAAATAACAAGGAACCAGGAAGTAACAATTCAATGGCTGCAAGACAATGCAAAGAAAAACAATTTAAGAATGATTGGTGTCAGCAAAAAAGCAGGAGTCAATGCAAATGGCATGAAGAGATTACTTACTGAAGTAATAGCAGAGAACTTCCCAAGCATGGAAAAAAGACCTGACATTCAGATAAGTGAGGTATATAGAACTCCAGCTAGCTGTAACCAAAATAAATCTACACCAGACATATAATAATCAAGATTGCAGAAATTCAGCCCAATAACAGAATATTTAAGGCTG
>RJWT010046908.1:0-11383 GCA_004365215.1 Cuniculus paca | reverse complement strand
CCTCCTATTTTCCCTCTCCATTCAATCGACTGGCCCCACTTGATGGTCCCCCTCTGACATTGTTCCTGAGACCATGATCCTTTTTATCTCTCTCTAGAATGTCCTTTAGTATTCTTTGTAGGGTTGGTTTGGTGGTTATGAATTCCTTGAGTTGTTCTTTGTCATGGAAGTATCTTGTTTCTCCACTTATTTTGAAAGAAAGTTTTGCAGGGTACATCAGTCTAGGTTGGAAGCTGTTTTCTTTCAGGACTTGCAATACTTCACTCCAGCCTCTTCTTGATTTGATGGTTTGTGTTGAGAAGTCTGTCGTGATTCTGATGGGTTTTCCTTTATAGGTGATCTGTTTCTTTTCTCTAACAACTTTTAATATTCTATACCTGAGTTGAATTTCTTGGATCTCGATTATTATATATCTGGGTGTAGATTTATTTTGGTTATGGCTAGCTGGAGTTCTATATGCCTCACTTATTTGAATGTCGTATTTTTTATGCTTGGGAAGTTTTCATAAATTATATCTAAATAAGGTCCTGATGTCATTTGTCTTGACACCTGCTTTTTCACTCACATTTTTAATTCTTAAATTATGCATCTTTGAGTTGTCCACCAGCTGTTGATTTGTTACTTCCTGAGACCTTGTTATTTTTAAGAGATCTTTCCTTTCACGATCCATAGGCTGCAAACCTGTCTTCAAGCTTTGAAAGTCTGTAGTTTCCTTCATGTGAACTTGCCAGCTTTCGAATGAATTTTTAATTTTCTGCATATCTCTTTGAATCTGTTTCATACATTCTAAATCTCTCTTATGCTGTTCATTCTTAGTTTCCCTCATTTTCCTATGCTCCTCTATTTTTTTTATCTGTGTCTTCTTAAGAGATGCTTAGTATTTCTTTTATTATGGTTTTCATTTCTTCTTTTACCTGGGATAGAATTTCTGTTCTAATTTCTCTTATAGCTTCATGAAGTTGTTTCTTCACTTCGGTTGACATTACTTCAGACATTTCAGGTGTGCAGTTCTCGATCTCCATATTTTCCTCTTGTGGAATTGTGCTACTTGGGTTGGATGCCAGAGATTGCCCTCTCCCTCTTCATCTTGGCATATTCCTGATTTCTTCCACCCCCGAGTAGTGTGGTCCCAGGCACCCCAGCACTGGCCACACCTTCTCCGAAGCTAGACTGTTTGTGTTTTCTGGCCAGTGCTGACTATGTATATCCGATGTTGGGTTCCTGTGTCTCTGCACTGAGCTGGGCACCAAGCCACCCGGGGTTTGCACGGGAGCAGACCTGGTCAGGCCCTGCAAATCTAAGCTGTTTAGGAACCTACGCGACATTGCCTGAAATGCTCATGGGAGCAGATCTCCAACGAATCAGCTTTTGCGGGTCTGCCCACAACCTGACATTGATGCCAGAAGTGGTTAGCAGTCTTGGCCCCAGGCGTAAACTGCCTGACTCCAAGATGGAGCCTGGCTGATCACTCTCTCCTGTGGGGTGGGGGGGTGGAATTCCGAGCACTCACCAGTAGCCAGCACAGATCTCCATGTCCACCACAGTCCTTCACCCATGCTCCTCTCCTCAGAGACCTCTGGGGTCGACTGCAGCTGCGACCATGACCGTGACCACGACCATGCGTCTCCAGGCTCAGCAGCTCTTCTGGCAGGGTGAATCCGGCTCCAGGTTAAGGCGCTGCCAGCCACCACCTTCTTCTTCATTTAAATTCTTTTTATTTGTGGGCTTCAATTCATATTTTAGATTCTTCCTGGTTCCAGGGGACCCACTTCCTTCCTTCTTGTCCTCTCCATGATATTATATTCCAGCATCTGAACTGTTTCTCTCAGAGAGACTGTTTACTCTGCTGCTTATTGTTCCACCATCTTTAGCTCCTCTCCTCTTTCCTCCATTATTTAAGTTTGAGTGTCAGGTATTTTGTCTCAGCGGTGAGAAAAGTGACTAAGATTCCTCCCCATTTTTCTCCTAACTTTTTCTCTTCTAAATAGCCAGGTTCTTTGGATACTGTCTTGGTTACTTTCTCTCATTGCTGAGACAAACACCTGACACACAAAATTAGGGAAGAAAAGGTTTATTTAGCTTACACTTTCCGGAGATTTCAGTCCATAATCAGCTGGATCCAAGGCAGGATGGCATGGCACTGGGGCAGCACTTCAAGGCAGCAGCCAGAGCAAAAAAGCAAAACAAGCCTCTTCTCTACCCTTAAATTGTACACAGGCACCCCCCCCCGTAGGTGCAGCACTCACAAAATGTCCTTGCCCTCCTTTGCACAGGATGAGGATATTTACAAAGTAAGAACCCTGGCTCCCTGCTTAGTCTCTCAGTTAAACTTTTAAACTTTGCAAGTTGACACAATGTATTAACCATAAGAATCCACCCCTTGTCAACTTGGCAACCAGACATATTTCTTTAAACAGGTTTCTAGATACCAAGACATGCTAATTCTTAACATTTTGCAACTTGAACATTATAACACAGCTTAACAATCCTTAAGAACCAGCAGCAAGTCTAGCAACATTATATTACATTAGAAGCATAACATTTTGTCCTTGGATACCCAAAGACTCATGCACATCCATCTATGCAAAAGGCAATTAGTCCATCTGCAAGAGTCTCTAAAGTCCTAGCAGTTTCAGCATTGCTGAAAAGTCCAAGTCCCAAGTCACCTCTGAGATAGAAGGCAAACCTTAGCTGCAAGCCCCTATACAAATGAAAACAAAGTTAAATACTTGTAACATGCAATGGCACAACAAACATTTTCATTCCAAAAGTTACAAACAGGAGAATACAAAGCATTGGGACAAAAGCAAGCCCAAAATCCAGCAGGGTAAATGTTAAATCCTACAGTTGCTTGTCCAGCCTCTGAAGCAATCTGTGGCAAATTATAAGCACCAAAGGTCTTGTGTGGTTCCAGCACTATGGCACTTCTAGTGGTCATGGGTCCCATGGCATCTCTCTTGTGCTGGCTCTGCTCTCCCATTGCAGGTTTCCTTAGATGATCCACGTTCCTAGCTTTTCCAAACTTCTGGGGTCTCTGGTGCACCTTTGGCTCCACACTCACAACTTCACATACTACCCTCTCAGGTGCACACTGCCTGTCCTCCCAGGCCCTCTGAAATTGAGGTGGAAGCCTTCTTAACCTCAGAGCTTGTTCATTCCTTGTACACCTAAAACCAGTACCATGTGGATGATGCCGAGGTCTGCTGCCTGCTGGAGCAGTAGCCAGGCTTTCCTCTCTCTTGGCTATAGGGGTCAAATGCCTGTATCTCTGGGCACTCAGAACCTGATTGTGAGGAACAGATTTTCTATGTTGCCGCCATTCTGGAACCTCATGGGGCCTCTGCCGCCATTCTGAAACATGGTGCTCTGAGGCTTTCTCCTCAAAGCAAAGTCTTTCACTTTTGCAGATTGGAAGATGCAAAGGTTTGAGGCTTGCTGTTTTTTGCACTGCCGTCAGGCCATCTTTTCTATTTCTCTGTTCCTCAGCAATTGAGGTCTCAGTTTTATCTTTACAGTCCATAGCTTTACTGGCGCTTCCTTTCTGGTCAAACTCTTGTTTCAGATCACCCTGCTGGGTTCTGTGCTCTTGGTTCACAATGTAAATCTTGCGAAAAGCCCCAAACAATAGCCATGCCACGGCCCCAACATTCGACTGCCTTGATATTTCTTTTGCCAGATTAATCAGTCCACCATCCTTAATCTCAGTTTCAGGCAAGGTCTCTGGACATGAGCAAAATGCAGACAAACTTTCTGCCAAGCCATAACATACATCAACTGGAATCCAACACCCAGTACAATCCTTCCCAGCAGAAACCTCTTGAGCCTTGTCTTTACTGGCAGGGTCTCTATCAGCCTTCTGGTCTCTTGAGCCCTGACCAGAGTCTCCCCTACAGAACAGCCTAAGCTGGTCCAAGGCTATTCTTTCAGGCGACAGCTCTGAACCTTTCCAAACTCTTTCCACAAACCATTTCCAAAGGCTCTTGAACCACATGGTCAGGTACAGGCACAGCAACAACCCCACTCCACTGGTATCAAATTCTGTCTTGGTTACTTTTCTCTCCTTGCTGAGACAAACACCTGACACACAAAATTAGGGAAGAAAAGGTTTATTTAGCTTACAGTTTCTGGAGATTTCAGTCCATAATCAGCTGGATCCAAGGCAGGATGGCATAGCACTGGGGCAGCACTTCAAGGCAGCAGCCAGAGCAAAAAAGCAAAACAAGCCTCTTCTCTACCCTTAAATTGTACACAGGCCACCCCACCCCCCAGGGTGGGTGCAGCACTCACAAAATGTCCTTGCCCTCCTTTACACAGGATATTTACAAAGTAAGAACCCTGGCTCCCTGCTGAGTCTCTCAGTTAAACTTTTAAACTTTGTAAGTTGACACAATGTATTAACCATAAGAGATACTGTCTTTGATAATCTGTACCATATCATGTCTCTCTCTCTAAGGCAATTTATACTCTAGATCTGCAGTTTTCAGAGGTTTCCTTAGTTAAAGCAGTTTTTTATTTACTTAGTTTTCTTTAAGGTTAGATTTAGAGTTTGTAAGTAATGTTAAAAAGTCACATTCCCTTAGTGCTCTGAATTTCTTGATAGAAAACCAAATCTCTACTTGTAGGTTTTGTCCTTCTTTGCTTATAAGTAGTTTTTCTACTGTCTGTAAGATTTAATTATGGAATTTGTATTTATTGAGCAAATGAGTGGGATCATATAAGAATATGAAAAATACAGTGATGGGACATTGCCTTACCATTTTTTAAATACTTGTTTTAGGCCATGTAAACAAGTATGATATTAGCAAAAGAATGGACAACTAGGAGAGTTAAAAGGTAAAGCTTGTTATATGTACATAATATTTCCATTCCATAGATAAATGACTGGTGTCTTACTTTTTTCTTGTTGCTGGGACAAAACACCTGACACCCAAAGTGAAGCAAGGAAAGGTTGATTTAGCTTACAGTTTTTGGAGATTTCAGTCCATACTCAGGTGGCTTCAAGGCAGCAGCTAGAGCAAAAGGGAACAAAACGAAAGCCTCTTCTCTACCCTCAAATTGTATACCGGCCACCACCACCCACCTTCAGAGTGTGTGTAACACTCACAAAATGTCCTTGCCCACTTTTGCACAGGATGAGGATATTTACAAAGTAAGAACCCTGGCTCCCTGCTGAGTCTCTCAGTTAAACTTGTAAACTGCTCAAGTTGACACAATGTATCAACCATAGCAATTGGTTTCTTAGTAATGTATGATACTGATAGAATTGGTTAGTCATCTGATTATAAAACACTGTAGTCACAAATTCTGAAAGAATAAGAGATTTGAATGTAAAAAAATTATAATCTTATAAATGTAGGGGACTGTGAGATGCTCGTCAGATTTGTGAACCATTGAAGAAAACACCTGGAAAAAGTGAGGATGTGGAACAATCATGCATAGGTGGAAGAAACAAACTGCTGCAGTTTTTGGAAAGTAAAAGTGAGAATATGTGTACCCCTTGATTTAGCAATTCTGTTTTTGGAAAGTAAAAGTGAGAATATGTGTACCCCTTGATTTAGCAATTCTGTTTCTGGTCCTCTGAAAGAAAGACATGAGAGGATATGTGTAATGATTTTTAATGTGTTAGTCCCATCCTAAATGCGGTTAATAGGAATTGGCTAAATAAATTATGATGAATCCATTCCACAAATTATTAACTGTTGTGAAAGAATAAATGAAGTTTGTATCAATTAGAAATGACTTAAAATATGTATTATTAATTAAGAAAATCTATAGCATAGAAAAATACATATAGCTGTACTCTTTTTTAAAAATAAATTCCCCTAAAATAATTTTTAAAACCTAGGAACTTACAAGAGATTTCAGAGACCAAAGGGCTTGAAAAGAATGTCTTCCTGAGGAAAAAAGTTATTCATGAACATGTTTTTTTAAATTTTGGGAGAAGATTGACCTTCACTCTTATCAAAATTATGAAGGTAATTGCATTACCTCAAATTACCGTAAATGCAACCTTTCTGCTCTAAATGCTTTATTCCATCTTTCCTTAAAAAGTTACTAGTGAAAGTAGAATCTTATTTATGAAGCTATAAATAGACTGTTTTGTGCAGGAAATTGAATCAGTAATACATAGGACAGACCTGAGAAACTTCCAGAATGGAAAGGAAATGAATAAAGAGAAAAAGAGGTTGCACATAGAGATTATGAAACTGCAGTTTTTGAAACTACATGTTGAGCAAGATGACAGATCAGATGGATAAGAAATAAAAATATTTTATTGAAAAGAGTTTTGGGTCTAGGCAGGCTGAGTTTCAATTTTGAAGAATAAAAAGTTCTAGAGGTGGATAATGGTGATTGCACAACGTTGAGAATATAATTTAATACCACTGAACCATACACTTTAAGATAGACAGAAAGGTGTGTGTCCTACCACAGTTTAAAAAAAGAATAGCATGTACAGTAGTATCAGAGTTAAGTTTTGTGGAAGGTTGGAATAGTCCTGCTAGCATCCATAGAATTTTATATGTATATATATGGAGAGCCAGTTTGGGCTTAGATTTCTTTTTTGTAATAATATTTGAACCATAAAATGGTGTTTTTAAAATTGTGGTTAGGATATCAGAATGAGCCAAGATGTTTGTTAAAAATGCAGGTTTCTTGAAACTACCTCATATCTACTGCACCAGAATTTCAGAGTACCAGCAAGGATTCTTTATTTAAATAATTTTCCCAGTTGGTAGTTAGTCATATTAATGTCTGGGAAACATTGTATTGACTGTAATTTTCAGAATTAACAAAGAGAAAAATTATAACCTGTCCATAGTTTTTAAATGAGTAAAACAGTCAGAAAACCATGTCTCTTGTTATACTGCAAAGCTAGAGTTTAGTGACAATTACTAGGGCCCAAGACAACTACATGTTTGGTTAAGTTTATGAAATAGGAATGAAGAAGAAACCACAAAGTCAATGGATATGATTTCATGTTAAATCACTTTCACAAACCAAGAGATGTATTTGTGGCAAATAAGACAAAGGTTGATACAGTTAATGTTCAAAATGCTTTTAAGAACTCATGAAAAAAAGCTGGGCATGGTGGTACATGCCTGTAATCCCAGTACTTGGGAGGCTGAAGCAGGAGTTGCTGTAAGTTAGAGGCCAACCTGGACTGCAAAGTAAGTTCAAGGCCAGCCTGAACTGCATAGCAAAGCCCTGTCTCAAAAAAAACCTAATGAAAAAAACCGCTTAAGTCTTACATGATGAATGCACAAAGGACTTGATAAAACAGTTACTGGCAAGTAAAGATGCACACTTAAAAACACCTACCACAATGATCTTTATTTTTTTTAAAGGTCTGAAAATCAAGCTGTTTTATTTATGAAAAGATAGGCAAAATCTTGAAAAAAAAAAGTAAACATGGGGGCACAGCAATTAATTTGAGCATTCTATCAACACTGACATGCAACTCTTTTTTTTTATTTTGAAGAGAATAAAACAAATACAAAATAAAACAATATTCAATCAAAACAAAACAAAGAATGTGATACAAGACTTCAGAACAAAACAAAAATAAATCAACAGTGGTTACCATGTTGCCCCTTGCTATCTTCAAAATAACTTTCCATACCATCAGGCATAATAAAATCAAACACACCAGAACAGAATAAAACCAATCAAACCAAACAATGAAACCAATACAGGACTTCAGAGCAAGGCAGTTGAAATACCACAGTGGCTACCTTAATGTATCTTGTTATCTTCAAAGTAGCTGTTTATATCGTCAGACATAATAAAAACAAACAAAATGAAATAGAATAGTCAATCAAAACAACATAATGAACATGATACAAGACCTCATAACAAGATGAAAGGAAATCAATAATGGCTACCATAATGCCTCTTGTTATCTTCAAAATAACTGCTCATGCACTCAGGTATAATACAATCAAATAAAACAATAGAATAAAACCAATCAAAAGAAAACAAAGCAATACAGGACTTCAAACAAGACTGCAGGAATACAACAGAGGCTATCATGATGCATCTTATCTTCAAAGTAGCTGCTTAGACCATCACACATAACAAAATCAAACTAAGCAAAACAGAATAAAATCAATCAAAAGAAAAAGCAGTAATGACTTTGGAACAAGATAATAGGAAATCAGTAATGACTGCTGTAATCCATTTTGTTAGTTTTGCAATAGCTGACCATGCCATCAAATATAATAAAATCAAACATAACTAAACAATAAAACCAAGCTAAACAGAACCTTGAGAACAATACAAGGCTTCAAAACAGAGTAATAGATTAATAATGGCCATTGCCTTCCCCCTGGAGACATCTCCTCCCCTTTTATTTTCACAACCTCTATTTTGTATTTTGGATCCCACTAATTTCCCCCAGTTTCTTATATTTGGGAGACAATACAATGTTCACCCATGTGACTCTGAACCTTTTCACCCATAATAAGCATGATCTCAAGTTGTATCCATTTACCTACAGGAGTCTCAAGGTTATCTTTCTTTATAGCTGAGTAACTTTCCATTGTATAGAAATGCCATATCTTTCCATTCTGCAGCTGATGGGTAGTCAGCCCCTACTGTTTTTTTCTGGTTCCCTGTCACATAGAGCATTGTTTTCTCTCCTTTGACTTTTAATCTATGAATTCCCTTTTGAGTTAAATGTGTTTGTTGGATAAAGTATATTGATGGATCTTGTCTCCTGATTCACTCTACCTGTGTTTCTTTTTATTGGCGATTGAAGCCATCTATATTAATGGTTATGGCCAACATGCACTGGCTCATCTCTGCCATGCTATTTTCCAGCCATTGTCCCTGTGTACTTTTTCCTTCCATTGTATTGTCTGTCCCGCTTGGTGATGCCCCCCTGCCACTCTTCCTGGAACCATGGTCTTTTTTATCTAAAATGTCCTTCAGTATTCTTTATAGGATTGGTTTGGCAGTCATGAATTCCTTGAGTTGTTCTTTGTCATGGAAGTATCTTGTTTCTCCATTAATTTTGAAAGATAGTTTTGCAGGGTATGTCAGTCTGGCTTAGAAGTTGTTTTCTTTCAGAACTTGAAATATTTCAGTCAAAGGTCTTCTTGAGTTGATGGTTTATGTTGAGAAGTCTGTTGTGATTCTGATGGGTTTTCCTTTATAGGTGATCTGTTTCTTTTCTTGAATATTAATATTTAATATTCTGTTCTTGTGTTGAATTTCTGGGATCTTGATTATTATATTTCTGGGTGTAGATTTACTTTGGTTATGGCTAGCTGGAGTTCTGTATGCCTCACTTACCTGAATAGCACGTCTTTCTCCCATGTTTGGGAAGTTTTCTGCTAGTACTTCTGTAAATAGAATTTTAATGCCTTTTGTGTTGACCCCTGCTTCTTCGTTGATACCTATCACTCGTAAGTTACTTCACTTTGCATCATCTTGCAGTCTTTGAATTGTTATTTCCTGGTTCCTCATTAAGAGGTCTTTCCTTTCCTGATCACAAGCTGTACACCTGTCTTCAAGGTCTGAAAGTCTTATCTTCAGTTTCTTTCTAGTGATTTTGCCAGCTTTCAATGGAGATTTTAATTTCCTGGATATCTCTTTGAATCTGTTTCATGCATTGAAAATCTCTCTTATATTGTTCGTTCATGGTTTCCCTCATTTTCCTTTGCTCCTCTATTTTTTTAATCTATGTCTTCTTTAGAGAAGCTCAGCAATTCTTTTATTATGTTTTTCATTTCTTCTTTTACCTGAGATAGTATTTCTGTTCTAATTATTTTTATAGCCTCATGGAGTTGTCTCTTTACTTCAATTGCCATCACTGCAGAAACTTCCAGTGTGTGACTTCAGATCTCTTCCATGTTTTCATCTCTTGGACTTGCTGTGCTTGGGTTGGAGTCCAGGGACTGCCTTTTTTTCCTCCGTCTTGACATCTTCCTGGGTTCTTCCAAACAAGAGGGTAGTGGGGTTTTGGGAACCTCCCACATTGGCTACAATTTCTCTGGAGTGTGACTGTTTGGTTTTCCTGGCCAGTGCTGGCTAGAAGTATCCAATGGTGTTTATTGGGTGCTCTGGTGCAGCACCTACTTCTGTTTTTCCTAGCCCTTGCTGGTTACCTGTGGCAGAAGTGTTCTGAGGGCTGCTGGAATGCATGCAGTGCAGGGCTTGCCTCTGCCTTCTCTCTGAGCTGGCCATCTGAGAGCAGTGTCTCCCTTTGTTGGAATGTGCACTGAGCAGGGCCTGCCTCTGCCTTCCCTCTGAGCTGGTCACAGAGAGCAGGGCCTACCTCTGCCTTCCCTCTGAGCTGGCTACTGGAGAGCAGCGTCTCCCTTTGTTGGAATCCACAATGATCTTAAAGCTAATATTTATTGAGTACTTGATAGTTCCAGGCACTCAACATGTTTATTCCTTAATCCATAGATTTCATTGTCCTTAGAGATGTGAAATAAACATCACAGCTAAGACGTGATGGAGCCAGTATTTTAACATTTGAATCCAGGAATGTAACACTAGACCTTATAGACTGATAAATGGGGTCTGCTTATCTGTACTTCAAATTGTATGTATATATTAGTTTCACAGGGCTGCCTAACAACCTACCATAGACTTATTTTAAAACATCATAAATTTATCCTTTGACAGTTCTCCAAGGCTGAAAGGCAGTGGGGACTTGATCCCTGTGAAGGTTCTGGGAAAAAAATTCTTCCTTACCTCTTCCTATTGTTTGGTGCTTCCAAGGAATTTTTGACTTGTGGCTTCTTCATTCCAGTTTCTGCTTCCTCCACGTAGCCTTCTCTATCTTCTCTCTGTGTGTCACTTTCTCTGTCCTTGTGAGGTCATGCCAGTTCTTGGATTCAGGGCTCACCCTAATATGTATGTTCTTGTTGTAACTTGATTGCATCTGTGAAGACTTTCAAAGTAAGTATCATGTTCTGTGGTTCTGTGTGGATGTGAATTTTGGGAGACATTTTTCACTCAGTATAGGCCAACCTCCTCACCTCCTCTAACTTGTATCTATCTCACCTACAAAATAAATTCATTAGCCAACTTTCTTGTTGCCAAGACAAACAGTGGACACCCTTAACTTAAAAGGAGGATAGGTCTAATTTGGTTCATGGTTTCAGAGTTTTAATCCATAGTCATCTGGCTCTAAGGCAGAAAGATCACAGCAGAAGGGTATGGTAGAGGAGAGCTTCTTATTCATAGTGACCAAGAAGTACAGCACAAAGGCAGAGCACTAGAGAAAAAGGGGCCAGGGCCAGATACAGTCCTTAAGATCATGCCTTCATGACCTATCTAGACACAGCCAGAAGTGTGCTTTAATAATCTCTTAATCTGGTCAACTTGACAATAAAGATTAACTACCTTATATCCCATCCTGTGATCCCCA
>RJWT010046907.1:0-11388 GCA_004365215.1 Cuniculus paca | reverse complement strand
ACTTCTTGACAAAAGTAGGTGCTTCAACACAGCAAGCTGAAAAAAGTTTATAGTTGCTAAAATGACCTTACTAACGTTTGTACTTTCAAATTTGAGTGTTTTGTCAAACTAATTCAATTATGTTACATCCAAAAAGCCTAAACCCTCCTAAAAAATATATTTCCAAAACAGAAAAAAAAAAAAAAAAGAAATGGAAAACAAAACAACTGTAATTTCTGTCATACTAAGCAGTTTCAGTTTGAAAATACCAACATGTAACTACCTCCCCCCAAAAATTGGTAATAAATATCAATTGCCTCAAAATGCCTCATATCCACACAAAGACTTGGACAATGATGTCCAAACCCAGATTTATTTTAATAGTCAAAAACTGGAAACAATTCAAACACCTATCAATAAGTGAATACGTTACGATATAACCATACGATATTTCAATACTCTGTAACAGTGAAATACTGCTATAATAACAATAAAAATATGGAAGAACCTGAAAATGATTTGTCTGACTTCAAAAAAAAAAACAAGAAAAAATGTCTTATTAGTCTATTTGCCTAAAAGTCTAGAAAATGCAAATTATTCTACTGTGAGGAAAAAAAGGTAAGAGGAGTTGCCTAAGGAAGGATGATATAGACGGGAAAAATTACAAATGGAAGTTATTTGAAATTGTGGTGGCAGTTTTGTGGGTTTACGTTCATGTCAAAATTTATCAACCTGAACATCATAAATATGAACAGTTTATTATACATCAATTACATCCAATAAAGCTGTAAAAAACAATCAAATTCCTTAAAATGCTTTATGTCCATTGATGCAATTGCCAGCCTAGGATTTATCCTAAAAGGGGAAAAGAAGGAAGCTATATACAAGTATTTAGCCACAGGGCTATTCATTATGTACAATAATGAATAGCAAAAAATTTTCTAATAGCAAAAAATTAGAAATAATCATTAAGTGTCAAAATAAAAAGTTAATTAATTATGGAATATTATATATGTGGCCATTAAAACATTATATAAAAAACTAAGTTATACAGAAATATATATATTAAGTGAAAAACGGCAATCTAATGTTCAATATAATTGAATTTTTGTTCACAATTATACAAAAATACAATTATCTCTGTATTAAAAGTAATTAATTTTGCTTTCCGCTGATTCACACTTCCTAATTTCTCTATAACATGTAACACTTCCTAATTTCTCTACAATAAACATGTACTGTGTTCTAACTTTTCTTCTTTTTTTTTTTTTTGTACCAGGAATTCAACTCAGGACCTCGTGCTTGCCAGCCAGGCGCTGTGCTGCTGAGCTATCTCCTCAGTCCTAACTTTTCTATAATAAACAGATAGTGTTTTTCTAACAAAACGAGTTAATGAATGAAAATAGCAACAATTTACAGTTGTCTACATCCTAGCACATGTATAAGTATAAAACACAGCCAAGCATGGTGGCACACGCCTGCAATCCCAGCACTCGGGAGGCTGAGGCAGGAGGATCGTTGCAAGTTCAAGACCAAGGCCAACCTGAACCGCATAATGAGACCCTGTCTCAAAAAGATAAAAAAGACAAAAAAACAAAACAAAACAAAACAAAAAAAAACCAACCACTTCTCAGAGGTACTGTGTACTAAAATGCAGTTCTGGACTATCATGCCACCTCTAAGAGTAACCTACTAAATAGGCATGATGAGCAGGGCAAATGGGAGCAAGCCTTAAGTAAGCTACACGCTTTACCAATTTCAAAGCACTTTCATGGACCTAATCTAATTGGAGCTTCAGTCAGTGAAATGAACAGACAAGGCATTATCCCATCTTACAGAGGCAAAAACACACTGATCAAGTCTCACTTGAGTATAAATTCTAATGGAATTTTCAAAGGAGTAGGAAATAACCACTTTTCTTGATTATTTAACTAAAAGAAAGTGATTCGTACATGAACACAAAAGAAACCAGTTTTACAATTATGTTAGTATTTCTATTAGACTGTACCTAAACCTCCAACACCCAAGCTGGGAAGCTATACCCAAGGCAAACCCACCTTCCCCTTTATAACAGTAGTCTAGTGGACCACCTGAATTGTACTCATTCAATTTTCTTCACTTCTTGCAGAACGATACCTTCTCTTCTAAAGGTAGAACAAGAAAGTAATCATGACTATATTAAGAATTCTACAGCAACATACAAACTGATGTCAAAAGATTTAAGTTGAAAGCCAGGTGCGGTGGCACACATCTGTAATTTCAGCACTCAAGAGGCTGAGGCAGGGGGATTGCTGTGAGTTTGAGATCAGCCTGGGCTACAAAGTGAGCTCAATGCCAGCCTGAAATGCATAGCAAGACTCTGTCTCAAGAAGACAAAAAAAGCCGGGTGTGATGGCTCACACCTGTAATCCCAGCACTCGGGAGGCTGAGACAGGCGGATCATTGTGAGTTCGAGACCAGCCTGGGCTACAAATGAGCTCAAGGCCAGCCTGAACGGCATAGTGAGACCCTGTCTCAAAAACACCTGGGCCGGGGATCTAGCTCAGCGGCCTAAGCGCCTGCCTGGCAAGCACAAGGTTGTGAGTTCAATCCCCGGTGCCGCAAAAAAAAAAAATTTAACTTGATAGGACTTTCACATACTACTTTTGGGGTCAAGTCTTTTTCATTGTAAGTACCCAGAAATGAAATAATCCCTAAACAAAGTATACTCTATAAAGAAAACCACCAACTCCTGTCAAGAGTACAAGTAAACATCTCTAGAGATATTCAGAGCTGGTCAATGTCTGCTGATGATGCCCCAAAGCCTAAGAAACCTCTTACAGCTACTCTTACCAGTCTCTCAGGACTAGGAGTCTTGATAGGTAACAAAGCAATCCTGCACTGAGCAGTTATTATACATCCAACAAAATCCTAAAACTTCCACATATTTCAGTTTTTAAAGAATCCTATGAAATGACTATAATTATCCCAATTTTATAGTCAAGGAAACTGAGTTTAGGTTACCCAACATCACAAAGCTAGTAAGTGGCTGATCTGGAACTCAAACCCTGGCAATGCTTTATTTAAGACAAAACAAAATGAAAGGAAACAAAACAAAACTCAGAGCCTTGGCAGTTGCCTGAAACATGAAATACTGACTTCTAGTACTGTCTGGTACTATCACCTACAACAGTCTCAGTTCACATAGTTTCAAGAGTCTGCATTTCCCATGAAAGGAGTTAAAAATACTGCAAGTCCATGATTTGTGTCTGTTATTTTGCTACATTCTAAAACGATTTAATGGTTGATCTCTACTAAAACTACATCATGGCATTTTTACAAGGTTTTTTATATTAATAAATGGATAACTTAACCTATCAATGGGAACAGAATGTTTAAATAAATTTATTGTAATTATATTGAAAAATACAATCATTAAAATTTATGTTTTTAAAGCATGTTAAATGACAGGGTAAAAAACAAATATGCTAAGAAAAGAAAATGCCATTCATTTGAATCACATGAACTTTGAAACAAGTTAGAAGGCTAGGCACTATGTACTGAAATTAAAACATGAACAAGACAACCAGTCCTCATGAGATTCAGACAAAACCAGAAAACAAACCAAAAAAGAAAAGAAATAGAATGAATGAGGCATAAAACGAAGCAAGTAGAGAGGAGCTATTTTACATGAAATGATAAAGAAAAGTTTCTCAGAGCAAATTAAATTTATGATTCAAATAACCTGAAATGCTAGTCATGAGAGAGAGAGAAAAAGAGAGACAGACAGAGAGACAGAGAGAGAGAAAATTTCCAATAAAAGGAATAGCATATGCTAAGGTCATGAAGCAAAACAAGGGACTTGCCTGCTATAAGAACTGAAAGATGACTACAGTGGCCAGCAATAGGAAAGAAGAAGGGTTTTAATGTAAACTAAAATTTTGGGGTTTTTTGTTACACATTACTAAACACATACACAATACTGAAAGGAAAAAAGCCACAACCTCAACAGTGATAATTCTAGTTTATGAGAAAGAATTTACAGTTTTTGGTCTTAGTATAGTCCACATGCTCCAAAATAAAATGTATAAATACTGTCATGAGAAAAAAATAATCTGAGTAGAACTTCCTGTCCAGTACTGAAGTGGTGAAAGCAGACATCCATTCTTTGTCCCCAAAATTTAGACCAAATAATTTAATCTTTCACTATTAGTTATGATATCAGATGTATGTTTTCCTTCTATTTTTCCTTTTTGAGTTTGTTTACTTTAATCGTGAATGCACTAGACTTTGCTAAAATTTTTTCTACATCTATTGAGATAACTTGTGGTTTTTGCCCTTTATCCCATTAATGAGTATTATAGTAATTGCTTCATTGTTAAAATAACCTTTTCTTTCTGAGGCAAATGGCTACAACTAGTACCATACTAATGGTGAAAACCCAAATGCTCTCTCCGCAAGATAGTGAGAAAGGCAATGATGTCTGAAATCTAATGGGACAATAAAGCAAGAAATATGAAGACAAATAGATCAAGGAAAAAATTATGCTTGCATGAAAATAACATAACCTTGTGCATTTATAATCCTAAGTAACCTATCAAAAAAACCTATTAAAATTTAGAAAGATAAAACAAAATCCAGAAAGAAAAATCAATTGCATTTCATTTTTATGCTAGCAACATAAATGGATTCCAAAAATGGATTCTATTCACTTACAATAGTAACAAAAACAATATAAGGTGTAGAATAAACTTTTCAAAGTACAAAACTTAAAAATTTAAAAGTGTAAGACTATTGAATGAAATTAAAGAAAATCTAAATAAATACACAGCCCACGTCCTCTTTATTGTTGGAACAAAGATTCAATTGATTTTAAGTTTAACTATTAATTTGTCAAATCTCTCCAAATGTATCTACCAAAATCTTACCATATTTCTCTTTAGAATTGGTCCTAACATATATACAGAGGTATAAAGGACCAAGAATATCAAAAATAATTTTAAGAAAGATAAAAGTTGTAGGATTTAAATTCCTAATGTCAAAAACTTAGCTATTATCTATACAGTAGCAAAAAGAGTACAGCGCTGGCACAATGACAGAAATATAGATAATGGAACAACATAGAAGGTCCGGAATAACTCTCACATTCAGGTTCATGATTTTTAACAAATGTGCCACATCAATTTAATAGAGAAAGAATAATCTTTCTAATAAATGGTATTGGAACAAATGGATATCCACATGTAAAACTAGAACCCTTTCTTTCACAATATATGAAAACAGTAATTCAAATTGGATCACACTCTGAATTTTAAGAACCAAAATAGTAAAACTTGGAAGAAGAGAAAATCTTATGAATTTAAGTTAGGTAAAGCTTCCTTAATATGAAAACAGAAACGCAATCCAGTTTTTAAAATGAGAAGTTGAAAATGAAAATCTTCAAATGACATCAGTTAGATAAAAATAAGTGCCAAGATGGAAGAAAATATATACACATGATAAAGAAATGATATGCAACATGTATTAAAATCCTTATAACTCAAGACTAAAAAGATAAAATAACCTTTAAATGGGCTGAAGATTTAAAGTTGCACACATGCATAATTAAGAGAAATGAAAACATGCCCAAAGTTTGTATGCAAATGATATCTGTACTAATCATAATAGCCAAAATTGTAAGCAAATCGAATACCCATCAACTGGTGAAATATGAGCATAAAGTGGTAAAAATAACAAAAAAGGAATGGACTAATAACTCATGGAAATGCTGAATCTCAGAAACTCAACACTTAGTAAAAGAACTTAGACACAAATGCCTCTACTATATGATTTGATTTGTATATGAAATCTCTAGAAAAGCTAAATTGTAGGTAGAGAAAGTAGGTAATTTTTAAGGACAGAAGAAAATGACAACAATGAGCATGAAGGAATCTCACTGGGGTGATCAAATGTTCTAAAACTGTAGTGTGGTAATGTTTGCATATTTTAATAAAGTGATACAAAATCATCAAAATGAACATTTAAAATGGGTGAATTGCATGCTATATTAATTATAACCCAAGTTGCAAAAAAATTGAAAAAGATTCTCTTCATACAGTGACAAACTGCTTTAAAATCAATCTAATGCAAAATAGAAAGATAAACCTAATGTATCACAATTACTCTTTGAAGAATGCAAAAGGAGACTTAACAGTAGAAAGTTCACCTCTTTCATACACTGCTAGTGGTAACACATGTTATAGCTGCCATGGAGAACAGTTAGATAATTCTTTAAGAAAAACTACATTCTCCACTACTAGGTACATGCAGCTCAGAAATAAAAAGGTATGACCAGAAGAACTGATGTGCTCATTATGGTATTATACATAATAGCTAAAAGTTGGAAGCACCCTCTGTATCCATAAACTGATGAGTAAATAAAATGGTAAGTTCATATAATAGAAAATTATTTAGTTATAAGAAGGAATGAAGAACTCATACATGCTACAGTAACACAGAAAGACGAGCCTTATTATGCTGAGTGAAAAAAGTCAGTCACCAAAGCTCATGTACTATATGACTCTATTTATGCAGAATGTTTGGCATAAGCAAATTAACTGAGATACAAAGATTAGTGGTTGCCTACAGCTCAAAATGGAGAAGGACAAGAATGATGAGTGACTATTAATTGATACATTGTTCATTTTTAGGGTTACGAAATTTAAAAACTATATGGTATTGTGTGCACTCCTATGTAAAAGTAAAAATCAAAATAAATGAATGGAACACTTTAAATGTGTAAATTTTATGGTATGTGAATTATATCTTGATAAACTTATAAAAATAATTTGTATTTATTAAAATATCAAAAGTAATTTCAAAGTGAAAACTTGGAGCTTTAATTTTACTTGTTTTAAAACTTGCCTCATTAATCTCAACAATTTACTGGTAGTCAGCTAAATAAGATAACTTAGGGGATCAAGAAATGGAGGAAGGGTAAGGGTGACAAGGGAAAGGAGATAATAAAATGACTTAAAATCTATTATGTATGTGCACCAATTCTCCATAAGGAATGTCAACTACAAACATGTACTAATTAAGTACATTTTCATATATAATTTACAAAGAGAAAATAACATTTAAATAGTCAAGAACAAGACACACCTAAGCAATGAAAGTAACTTGTAAATGCTGCACATTCTATATAGAAAAAATGCTTTGAAATACAGAACATACACAATCTAAACAAATGGAATAACAGCATACTCGTGATAGAATTAAAATGAGAATTCTCCTTAAGTTGAACAAATTCATTTAATGTAAATCCAATTAAAATTCAAAAAGCTTTATGTTATTCTAAAACTTAATGGAGCAGCAAAAGCCCATCACAGAAATACCATCCAACCACAAAAAGAATATCATAAAAGACTTGCCCTAACAGATACCAAGATTTATATTAAAGCTCTAAAAATTACATTAGTGTACACATGGAAAGGAGACTGACGAACTGACTGCTATCTTCACACATACAATTCATGATCTATTCGAGTGGGAAAAGTAATTGGATCCTTACTATCTGTGTTACTTTTCTCTTGTTGCTGAGACAAAATACCCAATGCCCAAAAGTAAGGAAAGAAAGGTTTATTTAGCTCGGTTAGTGGAGGTTCCAGGTCATAATCAGCTGGCCCCAAGGCAGAGTGGTACATGAAGAGGGCAACAGTTTACAGTGGCCGAAGACAGTAGAGCAGCAAAAGCAAAAAAGGGGGGAGCAAACCCCTTTTCCTCCCTTCTATTGTAAGCAGGGTCACCTGCCCACACCATCTCCATGCTCTGCTTTTGCACAGGCTCAGGATGTCTGAAAAATGAGGCCCCTGGACCCCTGCTGCCTCAGTTAAACTTCTAAACTTCTCAAGTTGACACAATGTATCAACTTAACACTGTAACATACCAAAAAAAAAAAAAAAAACCACCAGAGGGATTAAAGTTTTAAATAGAAACTCAAGTTTTTAACATTTTAAATAAATAAGAAAATATATTTAAGAACTCTAGTGAAAGTGTTAAGACATAAAAGAAAAGGCTAACAGATTCAACTGCACTAATATTAAAAAATTCTACTCAGAATTTTATGAAGAAAAATAGTGTTGAACTGCACCACTACAAAACATAGTAAAAATGTTTGCTAGTATATGTATATGTTTGTCCTGCAACATTTTATTAGAAGATACAGAGAGGATAACCCAAGTAACAGGCGTCACAGCTCAAGGAGGATGAGACAGGTATCCACGGGGAAATGAAAGAAATGGGTGTATACAAGGAGGTAGAGCCAGAGATTTAATTCTGTATTGTACTTTTCTCTATGTTAATATTTTTAAATTATAAAACACATTTTAAATGTGGATGTGCAGTACTGGATGCACAGCTTTAAGTATATACTGGATATGACACCTGCATACTCGTTTCCTGATAGAACATACTAGCAGTGAAAACTCGCATGCAAAGATGTTCGACCTCATTAGCAATCACAGAAAAGCAAATTAAGGTGAAAAAAGGGTGCCATTGCATCTACTAAATTGGACAAAGTTAAAAAACTAGACAATTCCAAGGTTTGACAAGGATGTGACCAAATGGAAACTTCTGATACATTATTAGTAGAAGATACACTGCTCTAAGGTCTTAGAAAATGATCTAGTACATCTCATATAACCGAACATTCTCTACACTTTTACTCTTGAATATACATCCTAGGGTCTTGCACATGGGCACCAGAATATAAATAAAAGAAAGCTGAAAACAGAAATGCTTAGAACAGCTGTACACACACACACACACACTAAAACCTCAGATTAAAAACGTGTTATGCGAGTGTTCCACAAGATAGAGAAAATATTTCTAATAAAATTTAACTTCATAAATGAATGATGCTGTACAACACTGTACTTGATGGTGAACATCACAAGATCACAACTGAGTCAGCGGTTCTTCCTCTTGTATCTCTGCCTCTGTCTGTGTCTGTCTGTCTCTCTCTCCTCTCTCCCTCCGTGCTCCCCCTTTTCCCCTCTCCCTTTCTCTTTCTCTCCAGGATAGTAGATGATCATCTCCCAAAAGCAACAGGTTATCGAGGAGATCATATCTTCAGAGAAGGAGTAGAGAAAGGTGGAGGAAACCTTCACTGCAGATGAGATTAGAGAGATGTGTGAAATGTGGGAAACAGCTAAATTTTGTAGCAAAGCACCATCTGAATGAGATAAGGCTGTAGTAGTGTGAGTGATGAATCTGTTTAACAACAATGCAATGTCACGTTTCCTCAAAATCCTCAGAAGGAGGGAAAAGCAAATGTCATTGGATAGGTTTCTTGTTAAAGTTGTGTGAAAAGAAAATTCCTTTGAGCCAATAGCAGTGATTACTTTAGTGAAAGTTATCTTACACAATAACCCTCCTCTCTGGTCTCCCTCACACCAGGCAGGAAGGTTTTCGAAAGTAAGCACAGGTTAATTTATTTATTTTTCTTTGCATCTATATTTTCCTTATTATTTCGTATTATATTATAGTACTGTAATCATTTTTATGTAACTATTTTGGAGCTGTGGAATGAATCATCTGAGCTTCCATTATTTCTTATGAGAAAATTCACTTTAATATGTAAGTATTTTGGATTACAAGAATGTTTCTGGAATGAATTATGCTTGCAAACCAAGGTTTTATTGTACAGTATATTATGTACAAGTGCATAATACACATGCATGTATGGTCAAGACAACAGTACAGACACATCAAAAACAAAACAAGCAAACAGAAGTACCCAACGAAATCCACATATCCACTCATGGGAGAATGCATAAAGTCACACAGTGAAATATTAGCCATCAATGAAAAGAAATGAGCTCTAAATACATAAACACTATGAATAAATGTTTAAAAATTGTAAATGAAAAAAAGCAAGTCTCAGGAGAATACAGAATATCAACACTTTCACGAACTTAACAAAAGCATAAAATTAAACAACATATTATTTAAGTATCCACAGATGAAAACACTGTTCGTACGAAGAAAGTACGCAGTGCTAAACGGAGGCAAATGATGAGGACCTGGGGTGCAGCAGGAGCCAGGACAGAGACGCAGCCTCCTCGAGTTCTGCTTCTGCGTCGGGGGCAGATTCCTGGGAAAGCATTTTAACATTCTGCCTCATAATTCAAAATTGGTTGAGCCTCTTTAACTTGAAAATTTGAAATCAGAAATGTTCCAAAATCTGAAACGTTTGGAGCACTAACATGATTCTGGGAGCATTTCTGATTCTGGATTTTTGGGTTAAGGATGTCTGTAAAGTCTACGAAAACAGCCCAAAACTCAAAAAATCTTTAAAATCTGAAACACTTATACCCCAAGCATTTTAGATGAAGGGTTATCAAGTGTAATTTTGGTCGTATCGAGTATTACTTGTAAAAAATAAGCACCTACTTTGTGACAAATCATACTTTCACAAGAATCTTATTTGGTAAAGCATCTCAGTAATTTTCACCCATGAACATATGTTAACTGCTAGACAACAGACTTTCCTTATTCTCCTTCTTTGAAAAATTAAAAACAAAAATGCATATAAAGGAATACAGGCTCTTTCAAAAGAAACTGAAAACAAACATGCAGATAAAAACGTACAGCTTCTCCCATCAAAGGATGAAGTTAATTGCTCATCATCGCTTTGGTCTCAAAACGAGTATAAATAGTTACTAACCTACCGCAAATTTCTGAACTGTCTTATGAGTACATAGTCCCTTTGCCAAAATTACTTAACATGAAATATTCAGGCAAACTGAAGCAATTTTAATTAACAAAAAATTTTTCAATTAATTTAGCTTCCTGTGATATGTTACATCAAACTAAAATGAAGATAGATTCATTCACCTGATGGAAGTCTGGTAGTTTTCCCCTTTTTAAATGATGTTTGCCTAGGGAACATGTCCTGTCATATGGCAATAAAACAAAATAATTCATATTTTCTCCCAGGAAAAATGATATAAATAGTGTGGTGGTTCTTAATTACGAACTGAAAATAAACATTTATCCAAAGCAAATGCAGTCCAACTGTGGAGATTTAAAATAACTTAAATAGAAAAATCGTGCTCTAAACCTAACAGTAGTCTAAAAGTACTGTAAGTTCCCATCCAAAGAAAAGAAAGAGGAAGGAGAAAGCTGGGTGGTAAGCAGAAAGAAGGGGAGGTTCCCCAGGCCAAATAAGCTCCCAAGATCATGAATTAAAGTTAAACAAGTAATTATATTTCCTTCCTATGTGTACAGGCACTAGAATGCAGCTAGGGGACACTATTATTTATTTGATATGTTCCTGTCCATCCTTGAAAGTTAAAATAGGTTCCAGGTAGGCGGAGTCAGTGATGGTTTAAGTCAAAGGGCTAATTTGAGTCAAAGAGGTTTGATTTTTTAATTCAAAGTCTGTTA
>RJWT010046906.1:0-11391 GCA_004365215.1 Cuniculus paca | reverse complement strand
ATCTCTCTTTCACAGGACGACTTTTGTTCTCCTCGATGCTTGTCTCAGCCCAAGCTCTGATGCCCTCTAGCCTGGCAAGCAACAATTTTCCCTGACAAGGAAGTCGGAGCCCTTCTTCACGGGTAACTGGTCTACAAACCAACCACATGTTATGAGCACACTAGTATGAACCGACCAAACCAGAGAGAAGCATGGCAGTGGATTGAGAGGGTAGAAAATGGGGAAAAGTGGAAGATAAAAAGTGGATGTTTCAGCACCTATTAATACAGTACACTCATGAAAGGGAGCAGTGGAAAACACTGAGTTGATCAATGATGATGTTGATGGAGGCTGTGTCTGTGGGGAGGGCTGGGAATGCTCCTGTGGGTCTGAGCTTTCTCGTGTAAAGGGGGCTCGTGAGCTTCACAATGCCAGAAAATAAGTAGTTCTAATGCTTCTGTAGATTCGTATCCATAGTTATTTTTTGAAAATTATCACATGTATATTTGTGTACACATACCAAGTACTAGGCCAAACACTTACATAGTCTCCTAAATTGTAGATGAAGAACACCATGGTAGGAAGATTCACATAGAAATTTTTTAGTGTTCTCTATACTACTACTAAGTAGGGGATCAGAAGAATCAAAGAGGATGGTGTTTATTGTGCCTGTCAAATCTATAAACTTGTGCTTGCCTGGCCTTTGAACAAATCAGTTAAATCATGAGAATAATGGCCTGCAATATTAGAGCTAGGTTGTAACTGAAACCACAGAAAGGGGCTATGATAACATGTGGTATGATAGCAATGTTTAAAATGCAGGACATTATGCTAAGTGAAATAAGTCGATCACAAAAAGACAGATAGTACATGATTTATCTTATATATTAGGTAAACAAATTCGTAGAGACAGGATTAGAATTGTGGTTGCCAGTGGCTGGTGCAGAGGGAAATGAGGACTTGCTGAGTGGACGGAGTTCCAGTCGGAGGAAAGGAGTCCTAGAGATTGTCTGTAAAACTGAGTGTATGTACTTAGTGTTGCTGGACTCTACACTAAGAACAGTTGAGATGGTAAAATTCATTAGGGAGAGTTTTGCTATAATTTTGAAACATGAGTTTCTATCACAGAATAGTGCAATTACTCAAAAATTATCTTTATTGTTGACATTATTTAAGAGTAATAAACTTCTGTGTGGTAAAATCTTTTAGAAGTCTTGACTATATTTTTATTTGCACTATTTTAAATTCCAAGTAAATTCTGATTCAGGACATAAGTAAGATTTATATTATTATGCTATGCATAATCCTTACGACTCATTAAGTAGCAGTTGCTAAAAAAAAGAAATGCACCTGTCAGACCTCCCGCCATAGGTAACCCTGGCTTATGAGCTCTGAAAGTCACAGTTTTATTTTTACTGAGAGCATGTTTCTCAAAGAAGTATTGCAGCCCAAACCAGAACAGAGCAGTAGAACTAAGTGTCTGGGTTTGACCGTCTTAACAAAACAATAAACTGGTCAGTTGATAAATTAAAAAAGGCCATTCTTTCACAGTGTTGGATGTCATGAGTCTGAGACCAGAGTGCTACAGTGGTCAGGTTCTAGTCAGGATCATGTTCTGGGTTGGAAACTCCTGACTTCCTGTTGGATTCTTATAAGGCAGCAAACGAATGTTCTATCTCTCTGGCTTTTTCTTATAAAAGCTTGAAACCCTCTCAGGAGGACTACATGGTCTAATTACTCTTCAGAGGTCCGACATTCTAACACTTCAACTTTACTGACACAGCTCCCATGTATGCTATCAAAAACACACTCTCCCTCCCCAAAGGAGGGTAAAAATCCTTCGCTATTGTTCTTAATGTCCTGTAATTTAAATAATGTGATATCGATTTATCTATCACCAATATTTTTGTGTTAGATGATAAGGGAATAATAAATGGTATTACTCTCAATTATGTGGGCAATCCTCATCCAATTGGTAAAAATCTTAAAAACCTATGTTGGAGGGAAGATAGTCTCTTTAACAAATGGTTCTGGGAAAACTGGTTATACATATGCGGAAGATTGAAACTGGATCCATAACTCTCACCATACACTAAACAAAAATCAGAATGGATCAAAGATCTAGATACTAAAACAGAAACACTTACTTTGCTGGAAGATAAATGTGTCATATCCTTGAAGACATGGGCAAAGGCAAGGACTTTCTGAGTACAATCCTATTCTCATAAGAAACAACATCAAGAATCAATATATGGGATTACATCAAAAGGCTTCTGCACAGCAAAGGAAATAGAAAAGTGACAACTTACAGAATGAGAAAAAATTTGTGCTAGCTCATCATCAGATAGAATACTGATACCTAGAATATACAAAGAACTCAAAATAATTAGATCCTCTCAAAAAAAAAAAAAGACCCCACCAAGAAATGGACAACTGAAATGGACAACTGAAGTGACTAGACATACCTTGTAAGAAGTACAAATGTTCAATAAATGCATGAAAAAATGTTCAACATCTCTGACCACTACAGAAATAAGGCTGGCAAGGCCATGAGGAAAAATGAACATTTCTACACTATCTGTGGAAATTCCTCAAAAAAGTAAAAATAGATATTCCTTTTGACCCAGATATTACCGTTCCAGGAATCCTCCCAAAAAACTTAAGGACATATTATAGTGATACATGCACACCTATGTTTATAGCAGCAAAACTAATAACAAAGTATTGGAAGCAGCCTATATCTTTATAAACGGAAAAATGCATAAAGAAAACGTGGTATTTACACACGATGGAGTACCAGTCTGCCACAAAGAAGAATTGAATTTGATTCATTTTGGGAAAATGGATCCACCCTGATACCATAATGTTAAGCAAAAAAATTGTGACACACAATCTTAAATATCACATAGTTCCTCTTACATAAGGAACTCAAAGTATAAATAAATTACAGAGCAAAATAAAAGGTAGGTAATAGGAATACAGAGGTATATCCTTTGCAGGTGGAAAAAACTCTAAGAGGCAGAGGACAGGGTATAGAGGGAAAAGGAATTAAGATGTGTTATGTACATGGACCAACTTGCCAGGGTGAATATAATCATGTACTGCAAACATGAATGAATAAACATGTTTTAAAAAGAAAAAAAATCTTAAAAAGAAATGAAAGAAGTATTCTGGAGATAAACCACTCTATATTGTAGTTTAAACTTCATTTCCAGACTGTGAGCCTACCTCCAAAATAGACATTAGACTAATCACTGTCTGTATTACTTGTGTACTTTTGTGTTATTTTCTCACAAAAATCCTATCTGATACAATACACAACAATATCAAAAATGAATTAAGGATGAAATATTCATAACAGCTAAAGTCTTCATTTAACCATATAGTAAGTGGTCAGTGTCATACTTCCATCAATAGTACTCATAACTATTTTATTCCCCTTACATTTTGTATTTAATTTACATCTAGTAAGCACCTCCCTGGAATATGGGTTGAGTGTTATGCCTTGACAAAAGCAGATCTCTGTCTCAAATGTCCACTAATGCCTTTGGCTTCTGTCTAGAAAAAGACAACTTCTTGTAGCATTTATTGTATCAGCATCAACCACCAAATTAGTCTCCTGAAGGACACAGCTGATGGTGGCAAACCGAACCTGGCATCCAGTTTTACCCTGAAAACCCTCAGAAGACTCCTAGGAAATTAGGTGTCTGTCCTTCAGCTTGTCATTGGTGACTTAATCATCTACACTGGGAAGCTTTCCTTGGGCAACTTCTTGCAGTTGGTTTTAAGCAGCATTGAGAACGTCTCCAGCAATTATAATCTGGGAGACACTCCCAGAGAAGTCCAGAATCTGAGAGACTTGCACTAAAGCAGAAGCATCAAGTAAGTGGCTGGTAGATCCCTTACGCTGCGACTGTCCTCTTGGCCCGTCATCCAGCACACAGAATATGCTGAAAACACTAAACACACTTGCTTCTGCAGTTCCTGTAGCAGCAGGGACAAAGTTTTCTTCAGTCTGTTCTTACGTTTCATTTCTACAGCATCTGGCATTTGCACCAGATGAACCAAGCCTACTCCTTATGTGGTGAAACACTTTGACAACTTGCTTTAGAGCAGAATGACTCACACTGAATCTAACCAAAGCTATTCTTACACCTGTAAAATGGTTCTAAGTGTAGCACTGCAACTCCTCTGATTCCACTTTTCCAACTCTATAGTCAGCATGAAACAGAATTAGTCGATGCAATGCCATAAAGTGCAGTGCAAATATGTTCAGTGCATGAAGCTGTGGTTTCAGAAAAGCTATCCTTCTGTAAATCCTTAGATGCATTTAAAGATTGCTATCTTTCCAATGTCAAAATCCTGCTGTTGTGGTGAGCTGAATGGAAACTTCATTAGAATATTGACATCATCCCACTGGCATTCCCCAAGATGTGTCATTTTCCCTGCAATCACACTAAATTTACCAACGACTGCTTTGACTCCATGGGTTATCTTAAAATATTAAGCTCCCTTTGTTGTCAAGCTGAATACAAGGCAGAATATATGGGTAGTGCCTACACTGTAATATATGGGTGGTGCCTACATCATCTCTACTGTCTACTTTCATGAACAAACTTTTTTTCCCCTCTAGGTACTAGAAATTTCACCAGTCTCTTTACTGAGTGATATTCTCTGCCTTTTTTATTTGTTTATTTATTTCTTCTGTTGGAACATGATCTCACTATGGTGCTAAGTGCCAAGGCTGAGTTCAAGGCTGCCAGCTTTCTGCCTCAGCCTTGAAGAGTGGTAGGACCACAGATATGCGCCGCCCTGTTCAGCTCAAGGACAAACTGATTCTTCATTCAGGAACAAGGTTTTCCAGTGGAAGAACCACTAAAACATCTGGCGGTTAGGTCCATGTAAACTCCTAACCATGTGGAATGTCTGCTGCAGGATCAGTCAGGTTTCAACTCTCGGAACAACTTTGAGGGAGTAAAGTCCTGAGTGGAGCCTGACTTTGGTTAGTAGTGTCAGAGCTTATGACAGATGCAGCACGTACATAGCTACCCATGATTCATAGAAGACAGAATGGTGGTAAAGGAATTTCCATGGTGAGTTTTAAGGCAGATTTTAAAGGAATCATTCTTGTGTCAATCTGAGAATTAAATGGATTTAATTCTCTTTGTTTCCCATGCTCAATTTCTTTAATAATAAAATATTTCTGCCTTCTTCACAGCATCACTGACTTGACCTAAGACAATGGACATAAGTACTGTGAACCTGTTTCTTTATAAATAAAAAAGAAAGCCTGAAGACACAGCAATCATTCCTACTCTTGTGATTGATTGATTGATTGATTGATTCACCCAGGATTTGGAGACATTGCTCAAGTGACACCAAGACTTGTGGTCCTCCTGCCTTGGCCTACCTCAGTGCTGGGTTTACAAGTATGTGCCCTCAATCCCAATTCCCAGTGAATTTTAAATTTTAATTAAAAATTTTTTGTAGAGCGATAAGGTCGCGATGATATTTGGAAAGGCCTTATGCTCGGTATCCTTTTGTCCCTTAGGTTAACACACATTAGTCGCTGAAAAAATGTGGACTGATTTTTTTTTCTTTAAATAATTCCATCAAATATGCTTTTACAGAAAAATAAAGAAACCAGGTTGTCTTTAAACTTGTAACATGTTCAATGATGTCTACTTTTTCCTTTAATAGGAACACCAGTGAATGAACGAATTCTGACTTATTAGATTCTCTAATCATAAAAATATGCATGAGCCACCTGCATTTCTCATGCACAATGCAAAGTAGATAACCTTACTCAAATTTAATTTTTCATTTTTTTTAGGAGCCCTTAGGTCTACAATACAGTACCTTGTTGTCCTTGATCAGGATGTGAAGAATACAGCAGAAGTCAGGATAGGAAATCTTACTGAATCAAAGTTCTGCAGACAAAGGAGAATAACCTGAATGCATCACTGAAGAGACCAAATGACTCCAAGAAATAAACTCTGTTGTCTCTGTTCTCACCATGCCTTGGCCACTTTTACTGTGTAATTATTTATACAGAAAATGTTTCTTACATGATTCGCTATACTCAAATCAGTAGTGAAGCATCAAGTCTGTGTTAAATTCAGCATTCTGGGATTACCTGGAACACTATGCAAAGAATAAGAAATAAATTTGGCTCCTATGTTCTCACTGTAACCTGTCAGAACGTGGAAAATATTCTCAATGGAAGTCTGGAATCCCAAAATTCAGACTGTATAACAGGACACATTCAGGTTCTTGAATGCAGAGAGGAGACTTGGTCATAGGTTCCAAGGGACAGGGTGATTCTCCTCAGCAGCGGGAATGATAACTCAAGGACAGGGTCCTGTGTGTACTGCTCAGAACAGCGCAGACAAACAAAGTTGGCAAACCTTTTTGGGCCACACGCCAGAGCCAGGGCAGAAATGAACAGGTGCCTGCAGCTGCTGGTGAAAGACAGGAAGGAAAGCTAAAATAGACTAGAGCTATCTAATTAAGAGGCACAATCAGAACCAACAGATGCATTAACGTTTGCTTCATCAATAATGTTTAGAGCATCTCGTTTTTTATATACCTTTACTTAACCTAATTTGTGAGCGCTGCGTTAAGGATATATAGTCTCCAAAACTGAAGGAGGTGAGTTAACCCTTTTGAAGTTGTTGTGGGACATTTAATGAGGTAATGCTTGTTTGAAAAAAGCTCAGAATGATACCAGTCACTTTGTATGTTCTCCACAGTGGTAAAGTATTGCTTTTACATTGCTGCCATTTTCATTATTATGGAAAATTCATAAAAAGGAAAATCAGAATTTTTAAAGACTTCAAAATTTGTTTTTATGGGAAAGTAAAATCCATTTGTCATAGATTCATTAAATTATACACAAACATGTACATGAGAAGACATAAAAATGTATCTTTTTTAAATATTAACTTAAAATCCTGAAATTATTGTTAGTATTGTAACTCAAGACATAGCAGTACACATTCTGCTGTGTATTTCAAGTCTTCCTATTTCTTTAAAATCTGAATGAGCTAAAATTTTAGTATTTTCCTTTGATCTAAACTGCTTGATACCCATGTTATGGTGCATGATGTTAAAGTGCTTGCTTTATTCTGCCATGGTCTGCTGAATTAATTATATCTAATTCTTCTTGTTCTGACTTAGCCTTTCTTCAAGATTAGATCAACACATGAAGTATTACAGCTCCAGTCCCTGACGCATTAGTTCAAGAAGCAATGTAATATCACATTTGTCACTCGTTTCATCAAGCCATGTATCAGAGGCACTTTAAAGTTAAACGCTGGAAAAATGGAAATTCTGGCGGAGAAGCCTAGAGTTCACCCTCAGACAGCACAGAATGTTTCCTCAGTTCTGCTGTCCTGGAGTGCAGGTCTGCAAATCAGAGAGATTAAGATTGATCCCAACACATGTCTTCCTCACAGTCTCGACAGCCATGTACTAAAAAGCAGTGAAAGATACTACCAATAGAATTGCATGGCAAGTTTATTTTCAGATAAACGAAAGGATCTAGTTTCTACATCTATTTTTCTGACATTTTTATGTGTCTTCCATTTAGGTGGAGTTTGTTCTTGGGTGTTTAAAACATATCTTTAGAGTTTATTTGTTGTATTTATTCCTTTGATTTCATCTTTGCATGGGCCAGTTTTATAACCTTTGCTAAACTGAAAATATAAATGAGGAAAAATGCCAAGGTATTTATTTCCAAATAATAGAAAGATGTGTCACAGTTAATATTATTCTTGAAGAGTCAAGACTGCAGAGCTCTGTTTCTTATAATGATTTGCCAGTATTAACCGGGAAGTAGATATTCATAATCGTAATGAGCAATTTTTGAAAAAGAAAGATTAGTTATAAGATTTCCAGTCACAGCTCCAGGTTTTTCATCCTCACAACATCCAGTCAAGGCTTACCTGAAGTCATCTCACTTTCCCTCTGTAAAGCTTCCCATCTCTCTGACTGCCTTTGAGGTTTTGCCAAATGTAAGTGGTATCTTCTGACACCCTTGGAAAAGTCTGCTCTGAATGAATTGCTTTCCCTTGCTCTCATCTAGGCAATATGAGCTGAAGACTGCCCCTCCTGGTTCAAGTTCTAATCTTTAGTCCTCAAAGTAGGACTATATGTGGACAAACGTTGATTAAAGAGGTAAAATGAGATCATAGATGTGGGCTCTAGTGCATCACAAAAAATGCCTTCATGAGAAGAGATTAGGACACAGGCACACACAAAAATACCACGTGACATCACAGAAAAGGGGCAACATGCCATCCAAGGCAAGTCGCTTTCAGAAGAAAGTGACCCTACCTGTCACTTTATGTTAAACCTCTATTCTTCAGAGGCAACATAAGTTTCTGCTGTTTACGCCACCCACTCAGTAGTACTTTCTTATATTGATCAGACCATAGGTAATTCTAATTCTTAATTCAGAAACCTTTGTAAGTCAATCGATTGAATGCTCACCACCTGGATGGGACTAATGAATTCAAATGTAAGCTACAAAAGGACGCTACTGCTAATATTTCAGGCATAATACCTGAACTATACAGTGACTTATTGTTTATGCAAGCAAATAGTGTTGTTCTCATTGGCGGGGATTTGTACAACTAGTAAAAATTGCAAAATTTATCATTTAATCCTATGGACTGAATTCTCCCCCCACCCTAATTCATAGGCTTTAACCTAATCTATAAAAGGTTTGTATTGAGAGATAGCATTTGGAGAAATGATTAGCTCACCAGCGAGCTTCTGCTCAGGAACAGGATTAGCGTCTTTGTAAAACAAGCCCAAGGCAACATGCTCACCCCTTCTAGCATGAGAAGAAACATTCTTTAAACACATCAAGTCTGCTGTTACTTATAGCCTGAAACTCCCAGCTTTTAGAACTGTGAGAGATAAATGTCTGTGGATTATAAGCAACCTGGTTCATGGTACTTTTGTTACAGAAGTCCCCATAGACTAGGACACTTACTCTGAAGTTATTTATGACACCATTTTGGTCCTTGATGTGGGTATGGACCAGTCACATTTTATTGGCCTGAGATTGATGGACAATAACATTACCCTAGATTTCTTGTCACTCATGACAGTGTCTGTGGTATTTCTAATACTTCATATACCTGGATCAGAGAAGAAGGCACAGTGGAATAGCTTATACATTGCCTTAAAGTATTTGGCCTTTTGGTTGATTTGCATAATCTTTGAAATGTTTTCTGTTGTCTTGGGTTGTCAAATTGAGGCTCCCGGTTCCTAAGTGCTTTACAAAGACTTTTAATTGGCCAGGTTATATAAGAATGAACGTCATGCTGTTGTGCATTATTCAGGGTGATACATGGTTCTACATTCAGATAACCACCACAAAGACATGAAAACAAAATGACCAAAATGTAATACAGTAGTCTTTGGAGATCACTGACCAACCTCTGTGTAATGTAATTCTGGATTTCTAGCTTTTCCTGAAGTGCTCAACTTCTCAAAAAGACAAGAATTACAAGAGAAGAACAACAGTGACTGACTATCCAAGTGGACACTGGTCTATGTGTGAAAACGTGACTCTACCCCAGGTCTACAGCAGCCAGTCCAGGATACCAAAAACAACCTCTGAAACAACCAGCTAAAATACAGAATTATATTAACGGATAACTTCCCCAAGTTTTGCCCCAACTTAAGACCAAGCAGAAAAAGTGAAATACCCATGACCATACTTTTAGTTTGTTTACCTAAAACTTCCCTAAATACCTAATTACCTAAATACCCATGAATGTCATACTTTTAGTTTGTTTACCTAAAACTTCCCCATTTTAGTAGCCGCCAATCAGAACGTAGCTGAAGATATCATTTTTTTTAAACTATAAAGCTTCCTAGTTTTCTATGTGCCTTAGTATTTCTGCCAAAGACAAGTGATGACTCTGGACTCTCAATATAAAAGGCATGAAATAAATAACTTTCACCTGGTCTCACTTGATGGTCTTTGTTTATTTCTACAATCATATGTCTGATTTAACCATTGCTACAAAACATGATGCTTCTATTTTCATCTTTCAAATTTCCTTTCAAATGCTTCTTATTAGTGGAATCAAAGGAATGTCAATGAACGAAAACCTGGAAAATGTGGTTGTATTGTCAGAGATGCCCAGAAAAAGAGAATCAATAAGAGTTATTTATTTATAGAGGTAGATTAGAGAGTCTGGAAAATCCTAAGATCTGTTGGTGAGTCAGCAAACTTGATTCTCAGCAGAGGTAATGGTGCGGTTCCAGTCAGAGACATTGGATGTAACACCTGGAAGAGCTGGCGGTCTTTCAATTTAAGTTTTAAAGCAGGAAAAATGTCAAGCTCTCGGTCTGAAATCCCTTAGACTAATGGACTACTCCCTTATTCAAGAGAGGTCAGACTTTTTCTTTTACTGACTAGGTCTTTAATTGATTAGTTGAAACATATCTGTATCAAGCAACACATTGTACGTCAGAATTTTAAAATCTCACCCAAACGTACTCTCGCAGAAAAAGCTAGAATAATGTTTGGCCATATATCAGGACACCTAATGGCATAATCAAGATGCCAAATAAACCATCATGGTAATATACAGATTTCTAACCCTGCTACATAGGAAAAGAGTGAAAATAATGCTGAGGATAAAAGGTAGCATAAAATAAAATTAAGTTGATCAATTAAACCTGGCACATACCAGGTTTGAGAAGTAGTGACATATTCACGAATGTAAGATGGAGAAGTATTGCATAGCATAGGTGTGAAATAAATTAGAGTAATGATAATGAAGGTACAAATTTGAACTTTACGGGACTATAGATGGCAAGTAAAGCATGGAAATTTGCAAGATTCCTGATTAAAAACAAAACAAAAACAAAAAAATAAAACAGTGAAAGAACTGTAGTTAAAGAAAATAATTGCACCTAGGATGGAAATCTAAGAAATTCTACTATTTGGAGGATGAGTAGAAAAAAAATATAGTCGACAATGATTGTGAAGATGCACCATAATTTTTAGAATATTAAAGAGTAAAGTATCTTACAAAACAAATGAAGGAAATATCATGCAAAATTAGAGGGTATCTTTAACAAATGAACCTAGGAAAATTAATAAATCTTTGAACATTAAAATTATTGTTTCCAGTCTAAAAATACTTTCTATCTGTCTATCTATCATCTATCTGTCTAATCAATTTAAAACTGTGTCTTTCTGGAGATTAACACCAAGCTACTAAGAGCAGTCTCCTATGGAAAGCTGATTTTCCACAGGAGGTGAATATAGAAGGAACACTAACTTTATCAGTAATCACTTACACTAGAAATGTATTCACAGTTGGTTGGGAAATTTAAGAAAATTAGCCCTGAAAAAAAAATGATAGCTATCAAGAAAGATTT
>RJWT010046905.1:0-11385 GCA_004365215.1 Cuniculus paca | reverse complement strand
TTTTAACTTTCAGGAACTTTGAGGGAGATACCCAGGGCTGAGGTATAGCAAGCCAAATGGAATTTCTCATTTTGGTTTTTTCAGGAATCTTCATATTTGTTTTATATAGCGGCTGTACTAGTTCACATTCCCACCAAGAATGTAGGTTTCCTTTTACCACATTCTTGCCAGCATTCATTGGCTTTTGAGTTCTTGATGATGGTCTTTTTTTCTGGAGTGAGACAGAATCTCAGTGTTGCTTTTATTTGCATTTCTTATTCTCTTCCTGATGTGAAAAATTTTGAAGAGACTTTTGAAGAGACTACTGGTTGAAATGATAAAATGAAGACATTTGTTTATTCCTTTTGACCAGCAAAAATCCATCTAAAATTACTATATAAAAGATATAAATCTATGGTACCTCCAGGACAGAAGACAGTCACAAGAAAATAAGAGACTTTCACCCACTTCTGGAAAACAGATAGAGTTTGGAGGAATGATTGCTGATGTATTAGTGGCAGAAAAAAATATAACCTAGAGCTGGCATCTCCAACTCTTGCATTATGAGCTGAATCAATACAAATGTTTTAAATAAACACACATGCTCACTCTTAATATTTTATACATGAATTATTTATATAGTTGTATATAAAACACATGCAATTTTATATATGAAATTATAAGTCTCTTTTTATTATGAGGCTTTCTAAGCAGTAATAGTCATTGTTTGATTAAAAATATTAAAAGTCAAGGGAATATTTTAAAGTTTAGCAATTCTACACAATGGAAATTACATGCTTATTTTTGAGTGAAAAACTGCTCAAAATAAATTTCTAATATAGCAGCCAAAAGTACCTGCATACATAGCTCATATGCATGAAAAGTTACTCTTTCAATATATAGATATTGTTGTCCATGTGAAAGATCCACCCCTTGCAATAACCCCTGAAGTATAGTATTTTGGGAACCACTCCAGACTATTTTTGCAACCTGTTAGGGAGTTTAATGACTACACATTTAAATCCAGTTTAGATAAAGTACACTGGAAGAGTTGGGGTTTTTGGCACGATTTAGCTCCTCAAATGAAGATACCCTTTTTTCGAGGGACCCCATGCCTGCAGAAAACTTACTTAGACTGCAAGAGATTTGACCAGTCGAGGGACAATGGGCAAAGGAAGCATCGAGGGAGCAGAGAGCTTCCTTAAGGAAAGACAAACAGAATAAGAAAATTAATACCACTGAACCATAGAGAATGGTCATAAGGTCATATTTAAGGGAATGGACTCAAGTGGTACCAAGTGAGGCCTGATTCCTTTTCCTCTGTAATTCAAATAATCAATTTTTGAATTGTACATACATGATCATAATTTTATGTAGGTAATTTCAGAATAACTTTTGTAGACAAACATAGATAGTTGTCTTGATTTTCTTTTGGTTCTAAACAAAAATTGAAAACCTATTCCACTATGAGCAAAACAGTCTTATTTGGCCTAACCCTTTTTATCAAACCTGCCTAACTCTTGCTTTCATCCAACATGTAAAGGACGTTCCTGTAGACCTACAGCTCCAGTTCTGGCTCTTCTAAACGCAGATTTTGCAACTCTTATTAAGTCCATCTTAATAGTTTTCAAAAGTAAAAAATTCAGGCTTGATTCTCTATGCAAGCCAGAAGTCAAGATATTCATTTTCTCTGAAGTAACTCAGTTACTCTTTTACTCTTAACTTGTTAAAAACACACTCTCATTGTTTTCTACTTGACAGTGTGTCTGCGTCTTTCTCTTTTTCACTGTCTTAATTTTGTGGCTCTCAAAATGTTAACGTAAATTATGAAGTACTACTGTTATGTGAGAACCGTATAAGTTTTTTATGATATTGGTGACTGTACCGATCTTAACGATACTCTCATAATTAGCAGACAGATGTCTATGCAGGTGCATGCACAACTAGGAAATAAGATACACTCAGACTCTGTATGTTAAATTTAAAGAAAGAAGTTGCTTTCAGTCAGGCTAATAGAGATATCTTGAAGGAAGAACTTAGTAACTTAAACTTTAAAAAGCATAGGCTGTTTAGAAAAAGTTACTTTTTCAGCATAATTTTTCTCTTTATGCATGACAATCATCCATTAAAATAAAGATGAGAACAACAGAATACAAGCCATCTGTGGACACAGTGCTAAGGGTTATAATATCATAATGAGGTTACTTTTCTGCTACATTTTGGAAACAGTTTATTGTTGTTTTTGATCAGATAGACTATGGTAACAAAAATTTTAAAAAAATACTACTTTATGCCACAGGTTCAGTAAAGGTCTGTGGATTTGGATTGGGATCACAGGCTCTACACCTCCGAGATACTCAAAGATACACGTTAAAGGAAGCTCTGACTCAACACACATTTCCTTATTTAGCAGGGAGCACCCTGGCCTGGAAAATCTCTTCCTGGAAACAACAAATAATAACTCCCACTAAAATATATTCTGGAAAAGTCAAGCAGATCTGGTGGGGGGGGCAGTGATTTATATAGTTGGCCCATACTTGTGATGTAAATATTCCCATTATGACTGTTTGCAAGTTGCTGGCACGATGCCAGTATAATGAAGCTGGGATTAGGAAAAGATGTTCAGTTTTACATACTGCTCTAACCATACAGAGACAAAGATGGAAATACTCTTAAGAGCGTACATGGTAGTAAAATGTAATGAAATCATTAGGATGTAGTATTTTTGAGTATTTATGATCTTTGTTTGAAATTTAATTTGTTTCTCAATTTATATACTTTATTTGCTAGCAATGGCTATTTTCAGCAGCTAGCTTACCAAATTTGTGGTAGATAGAGCCAGGACAAGGTAGCCCCAGGACACCACTTCTCCCATCTCATTAGAAAAAACAAGTGCATATGGCCACTCCCTTCAGTAAAGAAATAGAGAATGAAATTGTGCTCTGTAGGTAGATAGACTACTTTGGTTTCCATGGGAGCCTTGACAACTGATTTTAAATCATATTTTGTTTTCAAAATTCTACTGAGAAATTGAAGATAGGTTAGTAAGACTTACTGAGTACATAACTTAGGAACACCTGGTGAATGTCTCACTTAGCTAATACTAACATATAAACACCCAGAAGATGAGGAGCAAATGCAGTCATCTTAGACCTCAGACTCTAGTGCAGTACCATGTCCTCAGTGATATTTGTGTGAATGAACTAAAGTTAGTAGTATATCTTGTTTCTCATTCTTGTTTCACCTTGGTTCCCTGTGTAATAAAATCATGAAAATATGATTATACTGACGTACTAAGATTCTAAACTATTGAATGTTAAAAATAAAACTACTGTAGAATAAAGAAACAATTTTTGACTCTTTCAATTATGAAAGAACCAACTTTCATTACGACCAGTCTCAGAAACTGCACCTGAAAAAGTTGAATGTGTCCCCTGTCCTTCTGTGATTCTAAAATATGAATACTTTATTATCTGAGCTAAGCACAGGCATGGTGCACTATGTATTTTCTGAAGAAACAACAGACTTCAATGTATCTTCAGTCTGTTAACCGAAGCTATACTCATTTTCATAATACAAAGTTTGGTGACAGATTATTTGTCAAAAACCTGTGCTTTTTTTTCCGTTCAGTGTTACCCTTCAAAGGTTTTGAAATTTGCTATCAATTCACTGAAATGATATTTCAATGATATATTGTGTTTTTCTTTAATCTTCTGATTCTCCTCTGCATCAATTGCTGCCTATGGAGTCAACAGGGTTTGAACTGTAGTAGCTAGTTAATTGAAATTATTTCTTAATTTGGAATTACTATCTCCTTCAAAATAAATAAATTAGTAATAAAACAGCCCTCTATACACTGTTTGCTATATTTTACAATTAGTGACTTATTAAGTGTGATATTTTTCAAAGCAATTTATCTTTTTTCCTCCCCCACCTCCTTTTTCCCTCTCTTCCTCCTTTTTCTTCTTTCTTTTCCTCTTTCTAAATTTCTTTTATTCCTAGATTTTTGCACAGACTTTGTTAGCATATTACTGCTTCTAGGAATATAGACCCTGACCTTATTCTTCTTCTAGTAAAAACCCATTTTGCTGTTAAGATCTTAAAAATATGATTATTACAATTTTTTTTCTACAAATCAAAGTATGTTTTCCTCTGTACCTAGTGATTTTTTTTACAGAAGAAAAGAAAGTTGCTTTTAAAATGAAAACAAGGATATTGTCGTGTGAAAAAATTAGGGTTCAGTCAGACAAGCAGAAATACAGGATATTTAGACCTATACATGCTTCTATATAAAGGGATTTGTTACAGAGATTCGGCCTTATACAAATAAGGAGTCCAGGTAACAGTTAGATTTGCGTTCCTAAAGTAAATTGTATTGTATTTTTATTATCAAATTTCACTTGTTCATTGCTGGTATACAGAAAGTGACTGGATTACGTACATCAATTTTGTATTCTATAACCTGCTATTGCTTATTTTTCAGCATGCTTGGTTTAATTTTTGGTCAAATCTTGTGGGTTTTACACATACATGACCGTGTCATTTATGAATAAAGACAGTTTCATTTCTCCTTTCCCAATCTGTACATCTTTCTTTCCTTGTCTTTTTGTACTAACCAGGATGTCTTGGGTAATATTGGAAAGGAGTGGGGAGAGGAAGTATCTTTTCTTTGTTTCTGACTTTACTGGAAAGATTCTAATTCCTTATCCTTAAGTATGAGGTTGTCCTAGGGCTACAGTAGAGTTTTTTGTTTTGTTTTTGTTTTTAATAAAAATGAGGGAGTTTACTTCTATTACTATTTTATTCTGTTTTCATCATGAATAGGTACTAGATTATTTTCAAATGCTTTTTCTGTATCTGCTCAGATGATCATGTGCTTTTTCATTTTTCAGCCTTTTGATGTGATGCCTAGTACTTTTATGTCTGATTTACAGAAGTTTCACAAACATTTTAAAGAAGACTTAGTAATCTTATGGCGTTGCCTGTGCTGCACATTAGATCTCCCTTTACAATACCAAAAATGAGATCACATAAATTGTTAATTACCAGAGTCTTGTAATAGTGGTATATACCTGGTAAGTTAACCAAGCCAGACTTTTATGATCATGGTTCCAAGTCTCTTTCATTTTGTCTTAGTGACTATACAATGCTATCTATTAGGGCAGTAGAATACAGATAGCCATAGCCTAGTATGAGGATGGCAATTACAGGGCCATGTCCCATCTCTATACCAGAGAAAAAACTACCAATCAATTGTAGGCAAGTCTGAGCCACAAGTAACTTCAGAATCTTTTCTAACACAAACTTTACCAGTCACTGCTAATATGATGATACATGTTGACTATTGAGAATTCAAGCACTCCAGAAAGAAAAAGCCATGCAACTAGATAGAGAGCTATGGCTGAGGCCAAAAATGTGGTCAAAGTTGTTGAATATAAAAAATAGTAAACTCAGTGACTGTCAAATTCATAAAATAATCATTTGAGCTTTACATAAATAAAGAAAATAATCACTAACAAGTATCAAAATCTTGAAATGTAATCATTATGGCATACTAAGGGATGGCCAAGTTTTTAGCAAGTGTAAATTATGTACATTTATATAATACATAATCAAATTTTGCATATATATATATGTAGCATAACAAGAGGACAAAAGCAGTAAAGGGTCTGTTTGGTATGAATAGTCAGGAAACTGGTGAATTTGTTTCAACATGTTTTGTTTGGAGTAAATCTGTGACACTCAAATGCAAACATTCTCTGACAGTAAGAAATGTTGGCTATGTTAAAAGAATAACAAGGTTGAAGATAGATTTGAGACAAAATGAGGTCTCTAAGGCAAAATCTTGAAAGACATTATTAGTAGACCACAGAAAGTGCCTTGGGACAAAAGGACATTGAAAGTGCATGGAAGCTTCTAAATAAAAAAGGACGAGTGCCATAAACATTTGGGAGCTCAATAAAAATTGATTTATTTTTCAGCACCTTACTGGGGTGGGGAAAACTATATTATCTTGAGGTAAAACTACAATGTTAGAAGACTCTGTTCTTCATACAGACATTTTACAATTCCAAATGTTTCTTCCATCTGTCACGAAAGTGGGTGGAACATACTGTACTGTCTTAGAAATTTGAGGGCATTTATATAAAAAGTACTTGGGCAAATGGTAATTTCTATTGCAGTAGAAACATATGCAAAAGTGTATAGTATTCCATCAGGCTCACAAGATTTTTTCCTTACAGTAAGTTCACTAGATCAGTAGTCACAACCCGAAAAAAGGCAAAGAAAGGGGTTTTTAGTCCTACTTATGCAAAGGACATAAACTCTTTATTACATTTTGATCCACAGGGGTGGGGAAGGAGTTGACAGAGAGAAGCAAGACCAGGCAAAACGGATTACAGTAAGAGGTTTAGAACTGAGGAGGAATAACTGATTTTCAAGTTGACTTCCCTTAGAGGGGGCTATAAGATAGAGAAAGCTGCAACCTCAGCACTTTCGACTCAGGGAAGACAGGACCTTAGAATCCTGGAGACCCTTTCAATATCTTTTTTGCTTTCCCAAGTAATAGTATACTTGGCAATCTATTTTTTTTTCTTAAATCTAGGGTTTCTATCACAACTCTTTCACCAGTATTGAACTTACAATTCTAGTATAATCGGATCAGTATATATGAGGAGGAAACACGGCAAAAGAAACGTATTCAATATATACTTCTTTTTAATTTCCATTTGATAGCTTACATGTTACTTGATCTGAATTTGTTTTAATTTTGTTTAATTCCTCTTGAGTTCTAAAAGCATTTCTTATGCAGTCATTTTCTTTTACAACTTAACTTAGAAAATCTGACCCACTTTTAAGTGAAGTTTTCATTTTACTTTTTTCCTGGAAACTAAAATTAGATGTTTGGATTTCTTCTTAATAAACACAAACATTCAGGAGTGTGGTTTGTACATGAGCAACAACTTCTGTTTGGCAATTGGCATTTTTCCCCTTTTTGATGAATCACATTTGTACAGCTGAATTTAGAAACACTTTACTAGAAACATGGCCAATCCTAATATTATATTTTTAATGCTTTTAAAAATCACTGGTTTAAAATAGTAGAAAGAAAATGTTTAAATGACACCGGCGTAAGAGCTGGATCGCCTCGTTTCCCCCTCAGACAGTGAAAGAGCTGTGTGGATCAGACAGTGGCTGACACCCACATTCCACCAGCTGCAGATCTGAAAGGTGTTCTTAGTGAATTTCCACTTATTTGTGATGAAATAGTAAATATACAATAGGTGTTCAATAAATATTTGTAAGCTAAAAGAAAGGGAAGAATGGATATTATATATATATATATAACTTTTAAAAGTACAGGCATACAGATTGAGGCTTCCTTTTAAAGACTCAAAACTCAAAAAATAAAATAAAATAAAAATGAAAGCTTTGTCAGGTGTAAACCTTAACATGAAGTTTTGTTTCTTCATGCTAAATCTAACATGCTGCCAAATTTCATGTATCTGTGTTAGCAATTGAATTTCTTTAAAGAAAAAAAAATCTTTTAAAATTATTCCTTTTATTCATTGACTTGTCCTTAAAATGAGACCCTGGGGATTGATGAGTGACTGCCAGCTCTGTGGTAAACCAGAAAGCTGAGTCTCACACGCATGTCTCATTATATACCCAAAGCAACACAACCTGCCACGCAACCACACAGTCACAGTCGGCCACAGCACAGGCTCTCTCCTCAGCGCTGAAATTGTAGCAGGTGGCTGTTAGCTGAAACTAAAAGCTGAAATTATCTTTAAATTGTGCCCTGACCCTGTGCCTACAAATACAAGAAGCAGTAATCATGTGTGTGGGTTGTGAAAAGTATTTCCAGGGCTTAAATTCACATTTGCAGTGGGCATGGTGTATGCATTCATAAGCCTGAGTATATGCAATTTCTGTGTTGATATATGCATATATTTAAACTTAGGAAGAGGTTTTACACATTATTTCTCTCTGGATTATATCTGTCAGTTTGCTTTCTAAAGCCAGGTTGGGATGGTGTGTCTGGTGTTATTTCAATTTATAGAAACAGCAGTAGAATGAGCTTTCAGATTCTCACATAGGAAAGGTCTCTCAACTCAGAAACCTTAAGTCCAGGAACCTTTTGAGCTGTCTATAAAATACAGACCTAGTGTTTCAGCGACTGTGGAGCTGTCATCAGCGAGAGAGTGAGGCCTAGAAAGAAAAAGAATGAATATTCATACAACAAATGCCACCCAGAGAAGCTGGGAAAATAACTGATAAACCAATATATTTGGCTGAGGTATTACATATGATTGAAAGAAAAAGACATTAAAATATGGATGGGTGTAAGGCATTTCAGGAGGAACTTGTCACCAGATGGTAAGTAATTATAAAGCTCTGGTTCTCTGTGTCTGTTAGAAAAATGGTCATAACAAAATGACCTCTGAGAATTACACCTTTTTTTAGAGATCCCTCAAATAAAGATGTTAACACCAAACAAAAGGTTAAGTAGCATGTTTTGGTTTCTTTGTATCTGAGATATAAAATTCTTTAAAAACTAAGAAATAAAAAGAGCTATTTCTATAAAAGTCAGCAACACTTACTATTTATGGAGTGAAATCGCACAATATACAAGATACAGAAACCAAGACTTTACCTAGTGATTCCAAAGGCATGTTTCCCACAGAGAATTTTGGCCCAAGGCATTTTAAAATTAACTGACTGGGTCAAGGGAAAGGTACCTTTATAGCTTGCACTGGCTAACACTGGTCATAAACATGCCAGTGACGGCATAATAAACTTTCACTCAGAGCCACTAAGCCAAGCAACTAGATTGTGAAAAGTACATTATACTTGAGCCTAGAGTTCACAATCAAGTAGCACCCTGTAGACTTTGTTTCCAAGACAGCTTGTCTCAAGTGGGTCCGTGTGAATCTGGGAAGGATTTGTACTATGCTCTCCAAGTTTCATATCATGCTACTTTGGAAGAATCTCATGATAGTCAAAGGCTACTAATTTATTTCTGATAGTGAATAGTGTTGTACATTATGTAATATGAAATCTGCAGCTCAAGCAAATTCAGAGAAAATGGTATATTCTTGTTTCTCAACCTTGTCAGCATCTCTGAGGAAGAGAATTATGCACATCTAGAAGAGGGTCATGTGTTCACTCATAGATAGAGATAACCTATGGTGGTGTGCAGTTTTTGGGCATGAAGGCAAGACAAAGAAAAGGAAAGGGTTTTGGATCTTGTCACTTCTGTATGTTCTTTGCCTACACAGACGGGCTAAGAGTATGGCCTGGATTCTAGTACAGCATCTTAAAATTCACCTTTGTTCAGTTCCTGGAGATCTTGGTTAGTGGTATGTTGGTTTGCAATAATGATTGTTATCAGAATAAGATTGCCTCCTGTCTCCATGCTTTGTATGCCCAGGGTTGTATAGAGCCTCGATGACCCTAGATTATTTGGCTGTAGACACCAAACTAATAACTATCATATTTCTTAGGTCCATTTAACATCTTCTCTTAGATTTCCAGCCCTCATTAGCCAAGTCAATCTCTACTGAATAGCAGCTGACTCTACATCTTTTTCTCAATTCTGGTAGTTGCTTTTGATATCCTTGTACTTATTCAGGCACCAATGTGATGCCACATACTATATCTCTCAGAAGCCCAAGTACTACCCTGCCCTCTACTCAGACTGAGTTCCTTGGAAGAACGTCTCTAACTGAATTTGCAAAAATTTACTATTCACTTTAGCCCCACTGGGTTACACTGTTGGACTGTAAAAAGTGTGACCATCTATTTAGAGGATTTTTTAAGTTCCTTCAGAGGCAAGTATTGACCTTCTTTATGTACTCACATTTAAGCCCCAAAACATTTTGGGGTTAGAGTCAGCCCATATATCAAATTGAAAATAAGTACTTGTGAGTTTTAATCCTGACCATGCTACCAACTGTGCAACCTAAAGCAAGTTCACTAAAATTCTTGGGCTTCAATTTCATCATTCACATAGGCAGTAAATTTCCAAAGAGGTGCCTCCTCATTTCCAAAATTCTTTGATTGTTGTGATTACATAGCAAAGGTTAAGAATAGTCCTAAGAATGAAACCGTTAGAAAAAGGTTTATTTAAGTAGATGCTCCTTGGAGGTGAAGAAAAACACCAAAAGAGGTTTCCTTTGATTGTCCGCAGCTAAATAAACCCAAGCATGACCTGAAATTTTTAGAAACATGATTACAGACATCACCGTCCTTTGTATTTGAAGAGAGTGCTACTGACAGTGATTGCTATGTCTGTGGATAAGAAAACATCTAAATGTGCTAGAAAACCCTTTAAAAACACACAGAAAGGATAACCTTATTTGCAGAGCTTACCACCAAAGGTAACTTTTGCTAACACTGTGAACCACCTTTTCTTCCTATTACTGACCATCAAGTCAATCTGCCTGAAGCTATTATTTTGCAACTGTCCAACGCTACTACAAGATTGGAAAATGTTTCTCAACATAGCCAAAGCTGACTTTAAAATATTTTACTAGAGATTTTACATTAATCTTACTATGTACAGAATTATCACTCGTAGTATTCACCTGTCTTGCTTTTGGTAATCAATAATTTTAACTAGACCAAAAGTTTAAATCTAAATAAATAAGATAATTGCTTGAAATAGACCAGCCTCACAGGCACTACTGAACAAAGCACTACATTTGGTTTCTGGAGATATGTAGAAAATCATAAAAATTGAGGTGCTGAGTTCATAGCTGTCAAACAGCAACAATTCTTCCATTTTCACAAACTGAAAAACGCTGAAATCATTTTAACTTTCTCATTCTTTTATTCATTTCAATAGGGAAGGCATATCCATCAACTAAGACTCAGTCACACATTTAATATTCATATCAACTGTCACTAAGCAGTGAGGTAACTTAGGCTTTGATAGGTTATGGAATTTGTTCCAAGTCACACAACTACAAATGCCAGAGTTCTGACTCTGATAGAAGTCTATTTAATCTAAAAGTCGTAATTTACAACCTGCCTGTAATTTTGTTATTCATTCTTTTGCTTATTTAATTAGGTAGGGAAGCAGATTTAATGGTGGAAGCATGTTCCATCGTGAGGAAGCTAATTTTGAGATGCTCCTGAGACCTTCGAAGAGATTTAAATCTCTGTATAAGCATAAGAAGCAAATCTGCTTAAGGCATTTCTATGTTATAGTCTGGTACAAATATAGTTCTCAGAATCACTGGTATATAGGTGTAGAAGAAGTACATAAGAATCTGGAGAGAATCTATAAGTGAGAAAAGGGCCATAACGCACTCTTAAGAATAGGAAGATATGAAGTTGTTGGAGTAAAGGGGCTGATAATGGAGAACGAGACGTCCCCAACTCTAGCCGTTATGAAACCAA
>RJWT010046904.1:0-11395 GCA_004365215.1 Cuniculus paca | reverse complement strand
TGGGACAGAATGAGGTAGACTGGAAGTGGACTGCACAAGGGATCCTGGGAAAAGTTTCAGTTTTATCCTAAGTATCACGGAAGGGTCTTCTGCATGGGTACATTTGTCTGAATGTTTTAAGATGCCCCTGGTGGCTGAGTGCGTGTAGGTTATTCTATCACTCACTAGAGTTCTGACCTGCACTGTGGTGTCTGGTGCATATGTCCTTCCCATTCAATTGTGGTTGTGCGAGGCCAGGGAGAATGTTTCACTTGTCTCTTTGTCAGTGCCTGGTGCATACTGCTCCCTAGTAAACACTGGTCAAATTAAATGCGAACATCTTGCAACTTCTTTCTTTCTTGCCTGCAATTATAACTACATTTGCAATACTTCTAATCTTTGTAGGATGCACTCAGTGGTCAACCAGCTCTGAGTGAGTCCTTTTCTTCCTATTTGAATTCCTCTCAGGCCTCCCTGCCATTGCAGGGCTGTCATCTGACTTCCTGTCTCCTGGCCCGGTCTACTCCCTGCCCCGTGGACTGAATTTTTATATGTCTCTTCTTCTAAAGCACGATGTGTGTTGTCAAGAGTGCTGGGTACAGCTGGCCTTGCCTGCTCTCCGAGGAGTCATGGCCTCTTGCTTTCTGCACTGTATAGGATCCAACGCTTACAGACTTTTATTACTACTTGCATGTGCCTGGCATGGTATGGACAGAACATCCCTTTGTATCAGCTCTGTCACTTTGGGCAAGTTACCCAATCTCTTCAAGTTTTGGTTCCTTATGTGTGGACTGGGGATAATAATAATAACAGGATCTGCCTTCTGGAATTGTTAGAAGCCTTTGAAAGAGATCGTACACTTAACATAGCACTCAGCACACAGTCAGGATGCATCTCATCATCCCTTACATCAGTACCAGTGTTGTTGGTATGCATGATTTTATTCAATCCTTATAGCAACTCCTCAAGGAAAGCATTGTTACATTCAGGACTAATTTTTAGCTGGTATGCAAAGACACAGTTATACTAATTGCTAAAATACTGCAGAATTTCTTGTCAAATTCGCCTCTGTCCCAAGCCCTCCAAATATCCCCTCCCTCTATTTTCTTGCATCTTTATCTGCCCTGGTCTTCCAAGGTTTCCATCCTGCAGCAGAAGGGTTAATGCCTTTGACAGCTGGCGGCCTCTAGGGTCCTTTACCTTAGTTCGGCTGCTTCTCTTTTGAATTCTGACTGACCCGTTATGTGTATTTTATCAGTGGGCAAATTAAGAAGCCAAAAGGAACTAGTTATTGTTGATTGTTAGCAGAATCAACAATCTTATAAATGGAAATTCTATGAAATCAAGTCCCACATTCTAATGTCCAGTTGCTTCCTTTACCCTGAGGAATGACTAACAAAAGCCACTTTCGGGCATTGTAAACTCCCTGGACAATTACCTAGACACCAGCAGATCCTGTTTTTGATAAAATCAGGAAGTAACCTAGAACTGACTGTTCAGCGCCAGCATCTCACCTGCCTGCCTCACCTTTATCCTCTGTCCCGTCTGGAAGCATCCATGAAAATCATTTCAACACTACTTTCTTTCACCCTTGCTTCCGGCACTGAGGTCTAACAACCTATGTCGTAGAGTCTAGTTTTCCAAATGAAGCCTCTATGCACAGCGACACTAATACTTAACATTTTTGTCTCTCTTTCACAAATGAGAAAGAGGATCAGAAAGGTGCGAACATGTGTGCACAAGGGTGGTGATTCATGGACCCTACATATGAATATTAAACAGAAAACGAGAAGCATGTAGAGTGTAGCTCCCATAATGACAACGAAATCCTGAGCTGGGGAACTGAAACAGATGCCTCCACAATGGAGGACACATGTCTGCACTTAAAATGTGGGCCGCGAAGGCGGTGGCTTCGTGTATGTTTACACTGATCTCTCTTAATTGTGCACTGTGACTGCAGAGACCCCTTTGGCTTGCCTTGACGAGTAAACATTTTAAAAAGTGTCTTATTAAGTTCTGAAGCCTTTAAAATCGGTTTTAGTTAAAAACTAAGCAGTTACATAATTGGTTTCATTAGACCCAATTACACAATTAGTGTAAATTAGAAATAATAGAATCCAAACATATAATTTCATAATTATGACACATAACAATAATGTAGAAATTAAGTCGGCGAATGGTGCTGAAGCAGCAGGGTGCATATAAATCTTAGATGATCTGATGTCTTCCAGGCGGAGCCCAAACGTCTCCCTCCCATCAGCAGTTACAGCTCAAAAATATGGTCTAACTAAACAACGTTGATTTTGAGGTCTAGTTTCAGAAAACAATGTCTGGGAAATTGCTAGTTCTTTTCCTTCCTTATGTGGCTACAGTAATGAGTGACTAGGTTTCTTCTTTATTTCATAAAAACGATAACCCTCTCTAAAGTCTTAACAGATTAGGACAGAGAGGGATTGTTTCTTATGCGGGGGAGTTTTGATCTGAGAACCCCACTAACCCGCATATCTCCCCCTTCACTTAGGGTAGCTTGGGACACACACCTGAGGATGTGTGTGGGAGGGAGGTGCAGGGCTGCAGAAAACGCTAGAAAGAAGACCACAGAGGGGTCTACGGCCATACCACCCTGAATGCGCCCGATCTCGTCTGATCTCAGAAGCTAAGCAGGGTCGGGCCTGGTTAGTACTTGGATGGGAGAAGACCATAGAGGGATTGAACTACTTCATCTCTCAATTCAGGCACTCACTTTTTAATATTACGTTCATTATACATGGTTCAGGAGTCATAACCCTTCCTGCAACCTCTTTATCTCCTGATTTTAAAGAAAGGAAAGGTAACATTTGACTAATAAGAAGCTCATGTTCCAATCTCTTGCAGTTATTTTTAATGTATCTTTCTATAAATTATGCCCAACAACCAAAGGGCTAAAAAGAAACCATTTATTTAATTCACTTGTTATTGTAGTTACTCATTCAATAAATGTTTGGAGTTTCCTAGGGGAAGAGACTATTTTTTTTTGTTTTTTTTTATCATTATACATCAAACTTTCAGCATAGCTGTTATCCACTCAATATTTACTGAATTGTTTTTAATACATATTACAGCTATTACCTGCCCTGGCACTATGCAGAACAAAGAGCCTGGTTATGACTTTCTACACCTGGTTATGACCTTCAAGAAACTTACAGTCATTTTGTGTTAAGAAAGACTACTGGGGTTGGGGCTGTAGCTACATGGTAGACTATTTGCTTAGCATGGGCAAGGCCCTGGGTTTGAAATTCAGCATCACAAAACAGACTGCTATGTTAACAGAACAGAATTAAAGTTTCAGTTGACACTGTCCTGATGTTAGGAAGCAGTTATGAGTTGAGTCGAATAAACAGAAGAGCTTAAAAGTGTAATGCACTAACAGGAGGAAACAGTACCCGAAATCTGACAGTCATGATGGGAGTGGGGACAGCCAGGGTCTCAGTCTCAACCCAGCGCCATCAGGACATTAGGAGGCAGCGACATGGTATCTGCCTTTACATACAGTGCTGGTTTGGATTCCTCTGTTCGTCAAATTAAGTAGTAAATATTCCCAAAGAACCCGAACATCTCTCAGCAAATGAACACTGAAAACCTGAAAATGTGAGAGAAACAGCTAAAAGCCTTGGGCATTTTTTGTAATGATCTCTAATTTTGTTTGTTCCTCTTCAGTCATTATCCTTTGGGTAATAAGAGAAGCACAAGGGCTCAGCGATGCTCAAAGGCCATTACTAGGCTGGAGGATTTATCCTTTTATATACTCTTTCCTCTAGTTTACTAGATTCCCTTTCATGACTTTTACTTTGCTGGATGGTCTTTCTTTTCCCTTGTTATTTTCTATCTCCAATGCATACCAGCCCCAAACATCAATTCCCTTAACAAAAAAAGAGGATTTGCTTGCCTGAAGAAAATGCATTCCTGAAATACTTTAATCAACTTCCACCTTCCCTAACAATATCCCAGAAGCTGTTTTGTGTTAATTCAAATGTTCATATTCTAGCTGTTAAACAGCTTGGTTCATAGTTAGAAGGAAAGGGCAAGACAGTTTTAACTTTTGATTAATATTTTTTTGATTCTATGACTAGAGTATAGAATGGCACAAAATGTTTCCTAAAATTCTCATCCTTAGAAGCAACATATTACTTTATTTACAAAGTGTGTTTAATAGATAATGGCATAAATGTTAGTCATTGACATGCTAATGAGGTATAAAGTTGAAGCACTGGAAATGAGAACATAGAGAAAGAAACACTCCACCCCAAAATTTGCTATAGTTTTGTTTACCCCATTTCACCAAAAGGTGGGAGGCATCTTCCAGGGGCCCCGAGATACAAATCAGATTTACTGAAGTACTGAAGCAGAATTCAGATGCATTCTCATTTCCTTTGCATAAATCCTTGCAGATAAAAGCTATATCAATTATGAAGCGTTTTAAACTTCTCTCAAAGCTTTAAGCACCTAAATCAACTTGGTAAATGAACACATTTGTAAGGAGCAAAAATAAGAGTGGCAGGTTTCTTACTGAACTGTTAAATGTAGTTATCTCTTGAGTAGAAGGGGAAAAAAACTCAGTCATTAAATTAAATTGTCAATGTGCTTCACCTTCCTACGTGCTCTAACATTGACTAACCCCAGGAGGATCTGAATTTCAAAACCGTAATCTCCACAGAGGTTGGAGTGGCAGAGTTTCTGGATTGGGTGTGTCAGCTACAAAATTTAGAAGATTTCCAAAAGCCTTGCTTCAGAACATGAACAACTTTCCACGTGAACAATTTCTGTTTACATCAGGCCTAAACTCACACCACCCTTCTTCCTCCTACCCATTAAAATTCAGGACCACAGTCTGTTCCTGTGGGTATATGTCAGGCAGAGGAGAACTTCAGGGTTGGTATAAGCTGGTGGGCTCTTCTCCCCCCTGTTGTGGTTCTGGAAAGAGCTCTGATGGAGGAGGATGGGCATGGATAAGAAACATGGATAAGAACTGGGACACTTAAGTGCCTGGTAAAATGCTGCTCTCCATGTGAAGGCTAAAGATGGGTCAAAATTTAACAGCAGTCTTCTCTTCTGGGAGAAACTTACTTGGCAATTTCTGTATTATGGAAAGGCTTTGACTTGTCGCTACTGACTTCTTTGCAACTGATTATGCTGATCTTTAACACTGAAACGTCCATCGCTTGATTTTTGACAAACTTCACTCCCTGCTTTTCCTTCTTCCTTATTGTGCTCTTTTCTGCCTATTTTGTTTGTCTTCCTTCTTCTCCTGCATGAGGCATCCCCATGTTCTGTCTTGGCCTTTCGCTTCTCTCTTTACACTGTCTTCCTTCTCTCATCATTCTAGACTATGCTCTATCTGGTGACTTTAATCATTCTGGGCATAAAGTCACAGTGACAGTTGTCACTAAGTGCCTGTACTCTCAGGCAGTTTTCACATGACACTGAGCTCACAACTTTCCTGTGAGAGACACAGCAGTTTCTCCACTTTGGATGAGAATGCAGAGGCTCAGGCAGGTCCCTGGACTTCATTGCTATCGAAGAACACCAAGCAAAACAAATAGTAGAACCCAGGTTCCATTTTTCTACCTTCAAGACTCATGCTGTTGTCATGTCAGTGTTCCTCTGGACCCATGATTCTTTTTTTTAACTTAGGGCACACTGACACCAGGTTTTGTTCTGATATTTTCATAGCTGCATATAACACACTTTGATTCTCCATCTCTAGTCTCACTTCAACGTCAACAAGTCATCTTGTTGGACCAGTCTCTCTTCCTAACAAAAAGCCCTTCTGACATTGACTCACTGCCCTCCTCCCAGCGACCAGGCTCACAGAGGAAGCCATCTATGGCTAATCTTGCTACCTTACATTTCCCTAGATGTTCCCATGTGCCCTCTCCAATTTCATCCTTTGCTACATATCATCTCTGATGTCAACTTTTCCCTTTCTGAATCAGCCTGCACACCACCACCTGACTGTTGTTCTGGGTCACACTATTCTCTCAGCCATAACCTTTGGGGGCTTTCCACTGCTAATGAAATAGCCCCCAAATGCTTGCACTTACTGCTCTAAAGTGCACTTTTCCTCCTTATCACTCAGAGTTGCCTTAGAAGTGGACTAAATCCCACTGAAACTGGGCAAGTAACAATTCCCCACATGCCTGAGTGTCCCACTTCTATACCTTTGTTTAGGCTGCTTCTTCACATAGGAACTCTCTCTTACACAGCACATCCTCTATCTGGTGTATTCTCCACCAGGCCCCCTTCCATTAGTTCCCTTCCCAGGTTCATGCCACTCTACCTCTTTGGACCTTCACAGATTTTCACTTGTCCAACTCCTGAAGAAACTTGGTATATTCTGCCTTTGATTCTTTTTTTTTTGTCTTTTTGAGACAGGGTTTCACTATGCAGTTCAGGCTGGCCTTGAGCTCACTGTGTAGCCCAGGCTGGTCTTGAACTCACAATGATCCTCCTGCCTCAGCCTCCCAAGTGCTGGGATTACAGGTGTGAGCCACCATGCCCGGCTTTCTGCCTTTGATTCTTTAAAATTCCATTTCCTCTATTATGAAGTCTTAAATTACTCAGTAGATAGAGACCACATCAAAATCTTCACTGCGTTCCTAGAACTTTTATAGTCCAAAAGACAATAGGAGCCCAATAAATATATATCAATTCAATTTACTGAAACTTTGATAAAACATAGCAATGTGAGGTCACATTCTACATATGACTTGGTCCCCCTCCCCCAGCAAGCGGAAATGAAATATTTCTCACAAATGAATGGGCTGGGGATATAGCTCAGCAGCACAAGTGTCTGCCTGGAAAGTGCAAGGTCCTGAGTTCAATTTCCGGTACCAAAACAAAACCAAACAAACAAAAAACCCAAAGGAGATAAGAATGTGCAAACTGTAAGTACGAATGCATTTCCTTAAGATTATCTTGAAAATGATTGTCCTCACCCACCCACCGTGATTAAGAAAGAAAGGGCAAAAAGAGGAAAGGGAGAAAAGAGAAATAAGGCCAGGTTCTGGTCACCATCAAATACAGAATACAGAGAAAACAACCTACAATCTCATAAAAATCAATTATGAACAGCATGAAAAATTCAATTTACATGGAGCACTCTTGGAACACATTGATATTGACCAGAAGATCAGTTATCACTGTATTCACCTCTACTTATCCATATGTCACTCTCCAAACATATTTTTGGTTGCTCCTGCTATTGTGTCTCTGCTCCCTAAGCAGCTAATAAGCTCTCAGAGGAAAGAGAGGCCTTCTGTTAGCTTCTTCCTGCTGGCCTTTCGGCACAGGTGCTAAATACTACTCATAAGTGAAAGCAAGGAGGATCCTGCTTCCACTGCAGTCTCTTTCGCTGATAGTTAACATGATTTTGTAGGATTTTTTGAGAAAAACAAAAAAAAAAGATCCAATAGATAGCCTATACTAACAAGAATTTATATAAATGCAATTACACTTACTAAATGTGTACCTGGATACACTAAAGTTGCAACTTAAAATTTCCCCCTAGGCCAGCTGGCTTTAATTGTCTATGAGACAAAAGAAACTTTAAGCCATGGGCAACCACATCCTCCAAGCTTATCTGAATGAGGAGCTATTAGCAACTAGGTGTGGCAAGATCAATGCAAATCCATCACCCTGCTGGTCAGTCAACCTAAAGTATCCACTGCCAGGAAGCTCAGTTCGCGTGTTGGGGTTGAACATCATCTGCTTCCCACACACAATTTAATTTCTTAAACTCTTGATTTCTAAAGTTCAAGGAATTTGTTGAAGTGTGACTCTTTGGCTCATATTTCTTCATGGGAAAGTTCTAGATTTTGAGCACTGGGAGATCAGCAATGATAAGAAGGCATGAGGTCAGAAGGAGACAGACATCTCTGAGAAGGTGCTGTTCAGTGCCTGGAGAATTCCTCAGTAGGTATCATCTGTGCACTGTGTTAGATTTAGGTGAATACCCAAGAAATCCCCTAGGCACCAATGAATGACCTAGGCAATATGGATTGACAGGCCTATCTAAAAGATGAAAAACAACTATACTGGTTACTAAAGTCTTTGCGTTCTAGGAAGAGGGTAGGGTAGAGAGGGTGGAAACATACAAAATATAACAGTCACAGATTAAAACTCTGATCACTCACCACAATCATTTGAGCCACATAACTCTCGGGTCCAGTGTATTCTGTTGGGTCTTTAACTTTCACCAGAACGATGAAGTACAAATAATGCCACATGTTGTGCTCTGACTTAATGTGCTCCTCAAATGAAACTGTTTTATTGTCAAACTTGTCCCTTTCAAGTCCTGCAAAACACAGGAAATACAACATATGCAATTTGTCACTTAATCAGCATTTACTTCTTAGCATAAAAACAAAACATAACCATTCTTATGAAAAAATGCTTTATGGAAGAGTACGTCAATTTAAAATGTTATGATTAAAAACAACACAGTGCACGAGACAAAGACCTCTAGAAGAAAGGCCATAGTTTATATAGATTTCTTCTCAACTAACATTTATTTTTTCACTCTCCCAGGTCCCTGGAAATTCATGGTTCTATTATAGATGTAAAATTTGCAGGTAATTTTAAATATAGCTGTATCAAAACTGTCAAATTAACTTGGACCACAAGTCTAAGGGAAAAAAGGTAAACCTGATGGTGCACGAAAAGGCATACTTGCTAATCAGGACAGAAAAAAAATTTCATTTTCCTCAAGCCTTGGGTTAAAAGCGGGAAGGCAGCTAAGAGCCATCTCTTCAAAACCACTTGTAATCAGAGAAGGGCACGTGAACAGGGACAGCCATCCAGGCTAGCAGGGTGACAGGGACCTGCACTCTTCTGGCCCTGCAGACCACCATGCTCTGGGCACTTTAGGAAGTGGGTGGTCTATTCAATTTCCAGGACACATTTTTCAGCCTCAGGAAGGACACTCCGAAGCAAGGATCAGAGTACTCATATTCTTTTCTGTCAAAGTTGAAGAGTAGATGAAAGGAAACGAATGGACGTGAGGAAAACCAACGATGGAAAAATAAATTCTAATGCCAAGTAAAATGGGATAGAGTCTGGCTTTGGAGCTCAGATACTGTAGAAGAAACCAGGAAATTGATTCCAATCCTGGCTACTCTTTCCCTAAGCACTTTTTTCAAAGGCCAATGAGGCATGTAGAAGATCCTTTAAATAGTAAGATGCAAAGCACAATAAATCAAAAAAATGTGTCTCCAACAAAAGGGTGGCTCTTAAACTTATGTTATTGGATATCTTTATGGAAAACCCAAGAAAATTCAGCTTCCTGATGGTTATGCCTCATCTTCTATGACCTAACACCAGTTCAGCATGCCCAAAATAAATCCAGCACTTTCCCCAGCAACCCTTTCTCCATTCTTTCAGGTGTTTAATCCAAAAGCTTCTCTGCCCCTCACGCACCACATCTAATCCATGTAGAAATGCTTTTGGCTCTACCTTCAAAACATATGCAGAAGCTGATTGCTTTTTACCACCTCTGCTGTTGCCACTGCAGTCTGAGACACTCCCATCCCTCATCAAGACCACTGCACCAGCCTCCCACCCACCTGAGTCTAGCTCTGTCCCCACGGCCCATTCTCAGCACGGCAGCCAGAGGAATCCTTCAAAGACCCAGTGTAAAGAACAAAGTCCTTACACTGACCCATAAGTAGTGTTGCTAATCATGTTCTGATAAATGATGAATTTTTTTAGTATAAATGTGTCTCATGCAACATTTATTTGCTAAATCCTGTGATTGGGCCTTCGCGTCACTACCCCTGCCTCCTGCTCTCCTCTCCCCTGCTTCTTCCTATGCAGCCTCGCTAGCCTCCTTGCTAGTCCCTGGACAGAGAATCCTGCTCTGGGGGCTCTGGATGGGTTGTTTTTTCTGGTCACAAAACTCTTCTCCCTGATAATCTTTTGTGACACATTTATCTTCAGGTTTTTCCTGAACAGTGAATGTGGCTTAACTTGAGCACAACGTTTAACACACAATGAGTTCCTTGCTTTTTGCTGACACTCTTCATGACCTTTCCTTTTTTCTTCACTACAGTTTTTTGTTTTTTTTTTTGTACCAGGAATTGAACTCAGGACCTTGTACTTGCTAGGCAGGTGCTGCACCACCAAGATATATCCCCAGTCCTTTTCTACAGTTTTCATTTTCCTTTAACAGGGTAAAGATAGCTATGCAAAGTTGTTCAATTATCCTGGATCTCAATTAAGTAAAAAGGCAAAAATGAGTACAAATACAGCCTGCTTGTTAACCAGCACTGAAGAAAGCAATCTCATTTTACAAAGACTTAGATAAAAATTTATTACTTAATAATGTGTCTCTTCTCCTAATGGAACATAAAATCCTCCCGGGCAGATACATTTGTCGCTTTTCTTGACCAGTGGTCCCAATAGCTTAGAATAGTGTCTGATACTCAACAAAACAGAGACTGAATGAATTAAGAATATTTCACTAACAAAATACAGTCCCACTAAGATAGCTATAATAAAAACCAGATAATGACAAGTATGGATAAGGATGTGGAAAAACTGAAACCCTCATTCACTGCTAGTAGAAACGGAAAATAGTGCAGCTACTTTGGAAAAACAGTTTGGCATTTCCTAATAAGGTTAAATATAGAGTTACCATATGACTCAGCATATTTCACTGCTACATATACACAAAAAAGAAATAAAAATATGTATTCACAAATAAAAATCTGCACATGAATGTTCATTGTAGCATTAGTCATAATAGCCAAAAGGGGAAACCACCCAAATGTCCAACGATTGGACAAGAGAAATAAAATATGGTAAAGTCATACAATGAAATATTATCCCTTTGCAATGACATATTGTTCTGATACATGGTAAAACACGAACCTTGAAAAAGAGTACACTTAGTGAAAGGAGTCCGTCACAGAAGACCAGATACTTTGATTGCACTTACATGAGATGCTCCAAACAGGCAGACGGATAGAAGCAGAACATGATCAGTGATTGGGGGCAAGAAGAGTGGGGGGGGGGGGGAGTGCTGCAGAATATATTTCTTTTGAAGGAAGACAAGTGAAAAGGTTCTAAAATTGGTTACAGTGATCTACATGTAACTACAAATATGTTAAAAACCACTAAATTATAGACATTAAATGAATTACAAATTATGTGAACTATAATATCTCAGTAGAGCTATTAAGCCAGAGAGAGAGCCAAAGACAGAGAGGGAGAGGAGTGAGAGAGAAAGAGTGAGGAGATTAAAATGGACTTTCCCAGAACTCAATACAAACACCTACTGCATATAAGGAAATGAGGTTATAAAAAGGTTCCTATTATCAATTAATCCATACTATTGTAGAGGAAACAGACAACTTATATTCTGAAGTATAAAATCTGCCAA
>RJWT010046903.1:0-11389 GCA_004365215.1 Cuniculus paca | reverse complement strand
CTACCAAATATTTTTAAAAATAATTCTCCTCAAAATGTTCCAAGAAATTGAAGAGAGATCACTTCTAAATTCATCCTGAGACACTGATTCCAAAGCCAGACAACACACTACAAGAAAGCTGCAAAACCAAATCCTGTATGAATTTTGATACAACAAAATACTGGCATATTCAACAGTGTTTCAGAAGCTAAATACACCAAGACCAAGCGGGATTGATTTCTGAAGTGCAAGGCTTGTTCAACATATGAAAACTGATTTATGCATATATAAGTTAATTTGTTAGTCACACCTAAATAAATTGAAATAGGGCAAGAAGAAATTGAAAATTGAAAAAATCAATACAGTACACTACATTAATATAATAAAGCAATAATCCCATAAGATCAGTTCAATTTATCAAAAAAAAAACCCCATTGGAAAAAATTCAACATCCTTTTTCATATAACACTCCACAGACTAGGAATAAAATAAAACAATTTCTATGTAATAACTGCCATGTTTAAAAGACCTAAAACTAGCATCATACACAGAATAGAAATGCTAGAAAGAGACACTTTCTTATACTGTATGGTTGAATGATTTTTGACAAGGATGCCAAGAGAGTTCAATGCAGAAATTAAAAAATGGTACTGGGCAAAATGGAAAAGATTGAAGTGAGACCTAAATCTCACAACAAATATAAAAAAAATTACTCAAAATGGATCAGAGACTTAGACATAATAGAAAAACAGCACTCTGACAAAACAGAATATTCAATTTGGTAATGACTTCTTGGATAGAATACCAAACACATAGGTAATAAAAGAAAAAAAAATAGGTAAACCAGACTTTTAAAAATTAAAAATGTATATTAAAAGAGATTGTCAATGAAGTGAAATTAACCTACAGAATAGGAGAAGATATTTGTGTATCATATATCTGACACTGGTTAATATTTAGGATACACACATATTTACAAAATAATAACCAAATGCATCAATTTAAAAATAAGTAAAAACAATACACATGCATCCATGTTTACAGCAGCATAATTTGTAATAGCCAAATGTTGGAAACAACACAAATGCCCATCAACTGAGGAGTGGATAAAAAAGATGTATTTTTATACAATGGAGTACTACTCAGCTATAAAGAAGGATCACATTGAGGCTTTTATAGTTAAATGGATGCAAGTTTGGTTTATCTCAGTCATAAGTGAGATAAACCAAACTCACAGGTGTAAATACCTTATTGTTCCCCTAGTGTAAGAAGCTGAAAGAGTAAATAAGATCCAAAATCTTCAATAAATATTGTGAAAGGGTAAGAAACTGCCCAAAGGGGAAAAATAACTCAGAAAGGGAAAAGGAGAAAGGAAGGGAGAAGAAAAAAGACATAAATTTATATATACATGTATAAGATAGCTAAAATGATACCACTAATTCTATTAATTCTTGGAACAGAACAGTTAATACTCATACAATTAGATCAATTTTGCATGTCTGTATCTGGTAATCTAAGCAACTCTTTTGAATATAACTGTGCAAAGTAACAACCAGTGTTAAATTCCTATCGCCTTGTTTTGAAAGCCTATATTGTTATTGCTTTGGGTTTTTTGTTGTTGTTTGTTTGTCTCTTTTGCTTCTTGTTTTTGTTGTCTGTGTTTTTTTGCTGTTTTTTTTCCCTCTTTAAAATAAAATAAAATAAGTAAAAATAAAAGAAGATAAATAAATGGCTACTAAGAAGAACTGGCAAATATGCTCAATACCACTAATCATTAGGAAAATAAAATCAAAACAGGAAACATTATCTTACAGATATTAGGATGATTATTAAAAACAATTCACTAAAAAGGAAACAGCAGAACATCAAAATTTGTGATAACAGTGTGGAAAAATTTGAATCTTTGTGAATTGCTTGTGGAAAATTAAAACATAGTCATTGTGCCTCCTCAAATACTTAAATGTGGAATTAACATATAATTCAGTCAATCCACTTCTCCGTGTGTATCACAAAGAACTTGAAGAAGGAGCTACAACATATTTTTGTAAAACTGTGTCACTAACAACAGTATTTATAATAGCCATGAAGGAAACAGCCAGTGTCTATCAAGGAATATTCAAATAATTAAATAAAATGTGGTATGTACATGTAATCGAACATTCAGCTTTGACAAATAAGTAAATTTCAACACATACTACAGAATGAATGAATTTTGAGGACATCATGTTAAGAGACATAAGCTAGTCACAAAAAAAGGCAAATATGTATGATTACACTTACATAATATACCCACACTAGTTAAATTTATAGACAGAATGTAGTGCTGTGGTACCCAGTACTGGTAGTATGGTTTGAATGCCTCCCTCCAAAATTCATGTAGAAATTTAATTACCTTTAAGAGCTGATTATGTCATAAGTGTACCACTCTCATGAATGAGTAGAGGAGTGGGTTAGTTACTATGGAAATAGGTTCCTGTTAAAAGGAGTTCAGCTAGACTTTTTCTTTGTCTTTTGTTTCCTTGCTCTATGAGGCACTCCACCATGTAATGACACAGCCAGAAGGTCCTTGACAGACAACAGTGCCATGTTCTTGCACTTACTAGCATTCAGATCTATAACCAGCACATTTCAAGTCTTTATAAGTCACCCAGTCTCAGATGTTTTGTCATAGCATCACAGAACAGAGTATGACTGCTGGAGTGAAGAAGGAATAGGATGTTGTTATTATTCAATGAGTACTGAGTGATTAGGTTAACACCTGTTTCTCTTGGTGTAGCCAGTACAGTCTACCTTACAACTGCATGGAAAGATATATCCCAATACCCCAGAAGATGCCTGTAACTGTGGATTGGAGTCGATTCCATAATTTCATGCCTTTTTCTTCTTAACTAAGTACTCGTGATGCACTGTGGACATAACATTTACAATTTGAAGTGAGATAGTACAACTAATACAAATTTCTTTTTCATTTTTCACAGTAACATAAAATACTCATTCTTAAAACAGATTTTTGCAACCTCAGTATATGGATTTTTTTCCTTTATTAAGTGAAGAACTTTCACTTTTTCACTAAAGGTAGTAACTGTCAGTGTCTCTTTGACATATCTGAATTGCCAGCATCACCACTCACACACTTTGGGCCTATTAAGTAGAATAATAGAAAAATGTGGAGAAACTGAAACTCTTTTGCACTGTGCCAGAACTGTGATATCAAACCAGTCTCTTTGATAACCTAAATGGCTACAAAGTGACTAATGGAGAAGCAGCATACACAGCACAGACATGCTGGTGAAACAGATAATTTATTTATCAGGTGAGAGGGAATAAGATGGTACATGATTTTGTCACCCTGCTCATAATGTCAATGCCATTTAAAATTTATGAGTTTTAATTTCTGACATTTTCCATTTAATATCTTCAGACTGTGGATGACTGAGGGTAAGTATAATCACGGAAAGCAAAACCACAATTAAAGAGAGGGCTACCATATCAAAGTACTTTTGACTTCCTAATGCTGCTTGAGATCATAAATACAATGTCTATATCACATACATACCTACACTAATGTGTATTTTTACAGACTTACTGCCAGTATACCTAAATACATTATTTTTATCTAACTTGAGGTATAATGTTTTGCTTATTTTAATAAGCTATGTGTTTTGATATATGGAAATACCAAAAGTCAGTAAATGATCATTAACTGACAGAATTAATTTAGGAGCAATTTATACTCAGAGTGATCTAACCTATTACTTTCACTCAATCTAAATATACCAGACTTATTTGAGGCACACACTTGTGTCCTTACCTAAAATAATTTCCCCCTTTATTTTACCTGTTCAAGTTCTGCCCATTTTTAGGGCTTAGTTTAAACATAAAATTTTGCAAAGCATTTCCTGGCTACACCAGTTAGTATTAATTTTTCTAACCTGTAATCTAATCTCTACCTAGTCATTTATTTTTATTAACAGATTGCTTTGTATTATTTGTAATTATTCTATGTTTAAAAACCAAATAAACTGTACCAAAAATTCAATGTTCCAGCTCAAAATACAGTCTAAATAGTGAGCATGTTTATTTTCGTTAAAGCCTAGTATAGCCAAGTATGAATATGAATTTAAATCTACCATTGATTAGTATTCTTCAGTAAGTTAATCCTAAAAACTGGCTTATGGAAGATTGGAGGAATTACTTCTTTCTCTCCTACCTCCAATATACACATATACAACACCTACCATATAGTCAAGAATACATATAGGTATAGGAGTAACAACTGTATGAAAATAATCTCTCTAGGAACTAAACAGTAACACTTTCTGAACACACAGTATTTAGCACTTTGATAAATCTTATGAATAAAGAATTCACACATCCATAGTGATATTTAGGCTGAATTCAGAGTTGGCTAAACTGTTGGCTGGGGTATGCTTCTGGTCATTGTACTTGGGTTAATCTGGGAATTTTCCTTTTGAATAGATACAAAACTAGGCTGAGGGAAAAATATGGGTGGATATGGAAGGCAGTTGTCTTCTCATAAGACAAAAACATGTATTGCAACAAACCAAAGAAAATTGAGTTCATTCTTTGTAGTTAGAACTACATATTACTTTAGTTCAAATTCTTTCTATGAGTACATAAGATTTATTGAAATTATATTGTTTGAGTAGGATCAAGACAGCTGAATATTATTTCAGGTTTTCAAGCCATAAGAAAAAATAGTGCGTTTAGGTTTTCCACTAGACTAGGAAAATTATAGCTTCATATTTGCAACACTAAAGCTAATGCAGTGTCAGCACCTCCATCAAACTCCGTTGTTCAGCAGTTTATAATTTAAGCAGAAAATGTTCACTCCAAGCCCAACTTGGCCCACATAATCTCAAAAAAAATGGAGAAAAAATTACGTTGGCTGGTTCTGACTTATAAAAGCAAAAGAGGGAATGCTTTTACAACGTGCTTTGAAAAACATCTGAGAATTTGAGAATGTAACTGAGGATTACTGGGTTGACATCCTTCATTTCTAAAGTTATAGAAATGATCCAAAATTCCAAGTCACATTAACATCAGTAGTGTCATAACTATGTTCATGAAATTCTTCATCAGGCTCTGTTTCTGCATCAGAGAAAAGTACATTCATGGAGAAAAAAGAATTGTAAAGGAAAATAAGAATAAAAAGGTAATTTTCTCACGAGTTTGATACAAGACTTCCATTATTCCTTGAAGCACAAATACTCTACCATATGCACATATATAAAATAAAGAATATTCCCCATTTTTAAAAGCAGTTCGCAATGGCAGGTTGTAGTTTCCTATTACCAAATGCTTACTTGACATAGAAAACAGCGCAGTGCGGAAGTGGACCTGTTGTGCCCTGCACTTGCTGAATGCGTGCAGAAGCTAGTCAGTTCCGGGGTTCCATGTCTTTGAAGTCTTGCGACAAGTGGGCTGTGCAGAGCATTTGTGGCAACCCTGTAGGTGCCAGCCCTTCTTTACTCTGGTCTACAACTTCAAAATATATCCGAGCCTTTACACAGAGGTATCAGGACATTTTATGAGAAAGATATCCTTTTCTATCTGGAGAAGACTCATTTTATAGGCCTTTGTCTTACGCTTTCCCTATTTTCCATCCAGCACGTACTGAAGTCTTACAATGGGCCAGGCCACAGATGATAAGGTCGTTAAAGGGAAGCACACAGTTCGTAAGAACAACTCGAGTACAGCTGTGGAGTGCCGCCTGAGCTTTACCGAAACGCAGCGCCGGCTCTTCTAACCCACCTGGTACCGGTCACCACCCCTTGAAGGCGCCCTGATGTGCTGGCAAGTATTCCCTTCCTGCTCCTAACGAACTCTCATTTATCAAGCACTCCTGCTCAGGGGACCCTGGGTCATTTTGTGAGCGAAAACCACCTGGGAAAGTGGTACAAAGTAGTCTGAGTTTTCCTCGAGAGGGTGAGCGTCTGCCTGCGGGGAGGTCTGACTGGGGTTCTCTGGCTTTGCCGGGGCAGAGAGGACTTAAGGGGCTCACGGCTCACCTGATTCAAGTGTGCAGCTATTAACGAAGGTTCCCATATCTTAGAACCGCTGCTCGCAACCCCGCTTTTCTCTTTCTTGGGTGCCATGCAAACGCCAGGAGAATTGGTCTAGAAACCCGGCTGAAGCTCTCCCTAGGCGTCCCTGCTGCATAGCAACCGAGGCCACGCCCTGTTCTGTAACAGATTTGGCCCCTACCCCAACCTCTCCAGCTCCTCAGGTCAACCGCTTCCGTCGCATAGCAACCGCGCTTCCCTGAGCTGCAGCGTGAGGGCAGAGCTCAGACTTCAGGCAAAAAGAGAGGGTTTTTCTTCAGGAAAAGTGCTTGTTGGAGGAAGATGAGGGCAAGTTGGCCTCTGGCTGGTCAGGATGTTTCTTTTACCCACCTGGACCCTCTTGTTTGCTTTGGCAATCCTCTCGGCTTCGTGACATTGACTAGAAACTCAGAATGCTTGAAATGCTGTCCAGGATGCCTCCACCAAGGTCTCTTCTGGTCTTGCATAACCTGAAATACTGAAGTACTGATCCCCTATTCCCACCCCCGGGAGGGCCCATGCTATTTTTCCACCGCTCTAATCTGTCCCAAATGCTTCCTGATATGAAGCCAAATTTGTCTCCCCCGACCTCCACCCTCTTCTGTGGACTTAGTTCTTCCTTTCAGGGCCTCACTAAACAAATGCTGCCATTCTTCCACCTGGTTTTTTTTTTTTTTTTAATCTAGTTGTGGGTGGAATTACGTAGGTTTCTCTACCTTAACAACTCTTATCTAGTTCCTTTAAACTGTCTTCCACTGGTAAACAGAATCTTTTTCTCCTCCCTCCCCATCAATATTTAAAATACTCCTGGTTAGGCAGATTTCCCAAAATCGTCATGATAGTAATAACAACTATCGATCCTTGAGCACGTGTTACGTGTGTCAACATAAATATTAAGAAATTGTGTAAAGAATTACAAAGATAGGATATTTATTTGGGATTAGCAGAACACTGGGAAAGGGATGGCATGGCATAGCAATGAGAATAGCATGTCAGAGTGAGTGATGATCAGTTTCAAAGAGTTTGAGGCTAGGGAAGTTTTTAAAGACAAAAATTAGGAGGATTACATCAGATATTTTGAAACAATAATCTTCGGGCACAGTGATTAATAATAAGAGTGGCATAATAAGAGTTTGAGGTTGACTACATAGTTGTTGAGCAAATGTTCTTGTAGAAGTACTTTTCTTATAAGGTTGGCCTTATAAGAGGCTATGGCCTCTGTACACACAGGATGGTTCTGGGAGAATCTTTTGTGATAGTTACTATCAGGCAATTATGTATAAGAACCCTTCCTTCACCATGGCCGACTTTATTTACTTTTGTTATTGTTTGGGTTGACACGGTGACTCCATTTTGATTCAGACAATTTTTATGTTTTTTTCACACTTATTGTATGCAGTTATTTTAATTCGACTTTCACAGTAACTTTATCCAAAGCCCCATGGTGCATGACTGGCAGTGCAAGGGTTAAAATTCAGTATTATCTGAGTTCCAAATCTAGGGCATTTTAACCTCTTCACTACCACTATTTTAGACCTGCCAAAATGAGAGATACCCCTGTAGAGACAGACTTACTTTTAAAACTTTTTTTTTTTTAAATTCAGTGAGACACATTTGAAGACACCCATAGGCAGAGCTCAAAGATCTTTTGCTATCTTTTTAGTACAGATACATGCAGTGCTGAGCAATGTTTAGCTAACCCCCTATAACCTGCTCTGTGCTTGAAGGTGAGATGCTTTTGTAATCCTAGTGAGCTAGGGTTGATTGAGGTGATACTTGTGACCTGCAGCCTAATTTTAATCAACACCTGCTTAGTGGGTGACTTTCCACAGGGAACAGATGCTCTGATCATTATTTATTTATTTATTTGTTTGTTTGTTTGTTTGTTTTTTAGGAAGAAATCGTGAGGACTGGGAGAAGGGTGATTGATCTTGAATGTTCTCCAAAGATGTATATGTTGAACGTGTGGCCCCAAGTTTATGCTGCTATTGGGAGTTGATGGAGTCTACTGGAAAGAAGTTGGGTCACTGTGGATATGCCCCCAAAGGGGATATTAGTACTGGCCTCTTCAACTTTCTCTTTTTGCTTCCTATCTTCCCTAAGGTGAACATCTTTGCTCTACCATAAACTTCCTGTCATTGCATACTTACTGCCTTGCCAAAGACCCAAAAGTCAACAAGGCCAAGTGATTATGAACTGAAACACCCAACACCCAAGTAAGCCTTTCCTCTTTATCAGTTGATTATCTCAGGTATTTTATCAGACTGACGGAAAGCTGGCTAACACAATAGTGACACCTAATCACTGTCTTCCTATTTGGGTCAGTTCTAATGATCAGATTTATTTTCAACTCTTGTTCCTAGTTTGAATCAATGGAGGGAAGTTTTACTACCACCAAAATTCTTTAAATATAGGTAGTGAGGAAAAGCATAATTTATAGATATTGTCTTTCACTCACACACACAAATCTCAAAAATTTAGTTTTCCATTTTAGTTGCGACATGTACTGTTCAACTTTTGGGATGGAATATATTCATGCAATCTAGCCATAGTTCACATCTGGAAGCCTTCTCTTTTTGTAACAAAAATAAAATGACTGATGCATGGTGCCAAGAAATAGCTTTCCTGAGGGTCTCCATAGCCATCACTAAGGTTACAACAAATCCATATTCATACTATTTCCTCCAAACTGTTATTCTTCACTAGAATTTTCTTAGCATTTTATGGTTAAAGTTGTCTATCATAGCTTAAAATAAAAGTGACTCTTACAGATTAAAATAATCATTTCAGTATCATTGATTACATCATTCAGAATTTTGATCATGATTGTCTCAAAGTTTTAAATTACTTGGACAGAAAGCTCTGCATTTTTATTAGAAAATAGTAAAAACTCATGTTTCATAAAAAATTTAACTAGATGTTTATGCATGTCATTCTGTGTTACTAATTTTTTTCTTCTTGAGTGTGATGCCATTTCAAAATAAAATTTATTATATGTGGTAAGTGCAGGCAAATCCAAAGAAAGATGATTAATAAAATAGGTTGAAGAGAGACAAAAAAAATGGAATAGGGAGACAATTATAAAATTAACTGTTATTTTAAAATTGCAGAGAAAGTATCACCATCTACTTTTTACAAGTGACAGTCCTACCAGATTAAATTTAAATATAGAAGGTTTTCCAAAATTGATTTAAGGAGTATAAAATAAAGGTGTTATTGCAGAATACCTTTTTCCCAGTTTGGGCCTTTTTCATTATTTTAGTTAAGTGGTACTTTAGATAATTTATGATACAAAACAAGAAGACATTATACAGTAACCAAATTTATAGGGAGTTTCATCATAGAATTGGTCTGTTTAATTTCAGAAAATAGGTGTGAATGACAATGTTCATAGTTTTAAGAAGCAAAAGCTTTTCAGCTAGAAAGAGACCCTGCCAAGAGCAGAAAAAAAGCATTACCATCTGTCATACATTTATACTTTTTTGGTGTAATAAATTGTTTCCCCCACTAAATATAAGTTGAAATTTTATAAGCATATTCTTTACTACATAAATTTTCTCATATGTCAATGACTAAAATTAAACTACACTATTTGAAGAATTTTCTTTCACATTGGCAAAGTTACTCCTAATTTGTTCCATTTAGTATTTCCAGTAAGATTTTGTACTTAATGTGTTTAGTTCAAGGACTGTCCACTTCAGGGATACAATGTTTCTTTAGGATACTATCACTACTGAGTAAATTATTTCTTCAAGTTTTATAATTTGATGTTACAGTGTGAAGTCAACTACACTCCTTAAAAAGTTCTAGCTAGCTACCTGTGCATCCAATATTTCTGTTGTCATCAGGTAACATCAGGTGCTACAGATCAGTTCACTTCTGAGCTAGGTTTTCAAGTATTCAAAAAACATTTGGGTGCCTTAATCAACATTTGCCTTTGATTAAGACCTCGCAGATATCTACTCCACTTGTCATTTTGTACCTGAGAACTCTTTTCACTATATATGTCTTGTTCACACCATGATCTTTGTTTTTCTAAATTTCAAAGTATTGAATTGTAATACAGTGCCCTTGGGTCTTCAATGTGTGTAATGGAGAAGGCCATGTCTCTGTCAGCTATGAGCTCTAAAACATATGGACAATATCACACCTACCTTCAATGGTCAGCAGTAGCTTCTTGTTCAGTCTTGAGTGCAATTGAAAGTATTGACTTTAATCTTTAAAACCTTTCATTATTTGGAAGCCAGTTATTCCAGGTACCATATCTCTCCCTATGCATCACGTTTCCTATGCAATTAAAATCAGCTGCAGTACTTGTGGCTCATAATCCCACATGGGTTGTGGGAAGTCTGTGAGTCAGTCACTTTTGAAAGAAGAATATCCCCAAGGAACCAGCATCAGCCATAAAAGCAACACTTGGAGTTTAGAGTTTTGGCCTTATTGTCTTGTGTATCTCTAAGTCTCCGAAACTATAAAGTCATGTTAATTTTTATGTTATTTGTAGCAAAAGGATTTAAAGTACCAAATCTATTCTTAATGGATCATAAAAGTGACAGTGGCAAAGATTAAAAATAGAAAAATCTAATATTCATCTTTCATATTTGTTAGTTAGTGTGGGGTTTTTCACTCTAGTGTTCTCTCAAGTTTTTCTTTAAACCTAATTTGAAATATCTTCAGGAAAAGGATTTGACCTTAATCCTTTGGGGACACTTTTAAAATCCATACCTTATGGTAAGTCATTTCTCTAAATGCTTAGTTATATGTTTGATTTCTTAATGTTTTATCAGATGTCTTTTACTTATTTTTGCTATGCTAAGTAATGTTTTTCTTTTTGTTGCTCATAAAGTTCAAAGGCTATGGTTAAGGTGAACGAACTTCAATCTAATGAGTTAAACTAGTTCATACTACGCTAGATCATAGAATGGTCCTTCAGGAAGGAAAGATAATTGGCAATGGCACTTTGATGAACAGATGGCACTAGATATGATGACTTGGATGAAGAGTGATATCTGCTACTTTTCTTTCCAACTGCTCTTTTCTTCCTTACCAGCTTGACCCTCAGCCTTCCTCAAAAATGCAGGGTACCCATAGCAATGCTTCCAAAGTTTGCCAGAGAAATTTGCTCTATGATCTTGTAAATATTAAAAATAGCTGTTCATAGTTACCCGTTTCTATCGTACCATATATAACAATCCATGTTTTCATGAATTAATTTTTATCTGGCTTTTAATTTTTGTCTAACATTCTAGTGTAAAAGAAAGTCCAGTAAAAGGCTATCTGTAGGACAGTCTCACTTACTGAAAAGGGGTATTGTTTTGTGGGACCAAACTGCTTCATTTCCTCTT
>RJWT010046902.1:0-11396 GCA_004365215.1 Cuniculus paca | reverse complement strand
CAGGGTGTTTCACATTATCCCGGTGCACAAGAAAGCAGGAAGATCTTGCTATAGTTTAGGTTTTAAGTGTCCCCCACAGGCCCATGCACTAACGGCTTAGGGCCCAGCTTGGTGCTAGAGGAGGTAGTGAGGTTTTAAGATGTGCAGCTTAGGGTGAGGTCATTGAGGGTATGACCTTAAAGGTGACAGTGGGATCCAGGACGCTTCATGGCTCACTCTTGTACTTGCAACCTGATGTTAGTAGCTTTGCTCTGTCATATGTGCCAATGACAATGACCACTTCTCCCAAACCAACAGGGACCCCCAATTCTGGACTGAAATGTCTAAAATTACGAGCCAAAATAAGAGTTTTCTTTTCATAAGGTCATTTTCTCATGGGCTCTTTATAGTACTAGAAAGCTAACACATACCTGCAAGTTTTGACAGCCCCAGCTTTCTCAGGTATTATCAGATATTCCCTAGCAGACAAAACCCTTCCCTCTCCACCTTGAGGAAGTGAGCCCAAGGAGGTAACAGTGCGAGAGGGGCTCATTCGTGCAGGGGTGAGAGGGAGCTGGTCACACACTTGAGCAAGCCGAGGGAAACTGTACAGGGCTCTTGTACATCCTGTCTCAGGCCCCAGCATGGAAGGCAAGACCGCTCTCAACCAGCTGCATGTCTGGCACATGCTGATAGCTTCCTATGTTCGTGACAATTGCTAAATGTCAAAGCGCAAAATTCCTGTGTCCTATTGCTCCAGTGAAATGTTAGTTGCTAACGCTTATAAAATATTCCATGCAGAAAGTAGTTTTAGGGGGTCTTGTTTGAACAGAGTAGCTGTTGATCAGCCTCTCAAAGCTTGGAATATGCTAATGTGCCTTATGGATCTCTAAATATGTAGCCTGTTCCCCAAACTAACCTGAACACATTTTGGGAGAACTTATTGCATTTTAAAGTGTAATTTTATTAGGTTATATAAAAATTATTTTAGGCCTTATTGCAGAGTGTTACTCTATGGAACAATTCCATGTGGCTTTTTATTTTCTAGTCACAGAAGACATGTAGCATCCTAAAGAGAACATCGTTATTATTAATTACCAATCTATAAATGAGGACATCGAATTTGAGAAGGAGAATATTAGTGTAGCATTTGGTCTTGAAATCAAGTCCTTTTGGTTCTATACTCATGCATCTCCAATACCAGGCAGACTCTGTGCAGAATGCTAATCGATATTTAGCTACTTAGTTCATAATTTTTGTCTTTGTTCCAATGCTGCTTTTACGTGCCATATAAACACTTTAAATGCCAAAAAGTTATCAAGGCAATGAAGATGCAGTATTGACAAACTGCTGTCATCATCGCCATCGTTAATATCCTATTGGTAAACTTCGGGAGGTGTGCGTGTAGGTGCTACACACACACTGAATGACTTGAAGAAATCAAATAGCAAATACCAACTGTTCCTGGAATGGAAAAGCCTGTGAGTGTACACCTGTACTTTTAATTTACAAAGTAGGAGCTGCTCTGAGGAAAAGCAAATTTTCCACTTCATGATCTTTCCTACATTTCTTTTCTCCCGAAAAAAATAAATGTTGGTTCTCGCTGAATTAGTTTTAATATATTTACCATACATACGAGCTCTGTGTATTTCGAGAGAAATGTAAATCCCATCTGAAATCACATTTGGTTATAATTTAAAAGAGTATTTCCTACACAACTAATAAACAAATAAACAAATCAGTTTGATCTGCCGGGCAGATACTATTGAGAGGGGACATGTTTTTCTGAGACAAAAATTCACGTTCGGTGGGGAAGTTCTTGGGAAGGAGCGAATGGAGAATTTCTGGTCCTGTGTGCATCTCTGAGCCCCTTTCATGTAGCACGTTTCTCTGGCTGGGAGCTGAGAGAGGGTAGGACGAATCTCAGCGGATCAATTAACAGAGGGACCTGTCCTTCAGCAGCAGAAGATCTATTTCAGGATTTGCATATCACTGAAAAAAATTACAAAGCTGAGATAAATACAAGCCCGATAATAACTCACTGCAGACTTGGCTCCCTTCCTAGATTTCCTTGGCTGTTTGTCCTAATAAAGTGTCTCCACGGCACCCAGGGCGGGAAGGTTATTAGTAGCTGTCAATCAAGGAGGGGGTAGGCATCAGCAGGAGGAGGCAGAGAGGAGAGGTGACATTCATCCTCTCTTCTCACTGATATTGGGTATAAAAGTCATTCCGAGCAAGTGGTTAAAAAGGGACAGGTCCCTCTTCATCCCCACGGAAAAAAGAAAGCTGCCTTGGTTACCAACAATTTAATAATAAAGAGCAATACATCAATCATCTTTTCTTCTGCCGTATTGATGCCTGCACGTCCATTAATTCCAAGGAAATGAAGGACATCTGAAAGAGATCTTCTTGGGGAACTCTTGACTTAATATTGTCCCCCCCCCTTTTTACAAAATGCATACATACCGAGGCTCACAATTAAAGAAGAAAATTTTCACCACTATCAGACATCTCTGGATTTTTCTTGCTTTTATTTTAATGTGACAATTTTTTATGCTTCATATTGCCTTGAGAAAAAAAAAAAAGACCTCATGTAGCAAAACGAGAACACAGTTTCTCAGTTCATTTAAATCCAATACAGTGATTTTGACTTCACCAAGTTGATACTCAAACTCCACCTCTATCACAATTAATTGATACTTTAAAGGTCTTTAAATTATTGCTCCACTTTCTTAATTAAAGTATATCTAGGGCTTGAGCACACTGTCCCTCTATATGCATATTTTCATAAGTAACAGAGTCCGTAGAGTGCTAATTGATATCCCGGTCTCCAGACAATACTTTACTAAATGAAATGACAATTATAACCAATTAAAATTCACTTTACATACTACTTCACCTATTTGGTATGTATTATGCATGAAGACCGAGAGTACATTTCCTCACTGCTCGGGATTTCTGTGTGCCTCAGAAATTGATGGACAGCTCCAAGATCTTATTTTTAGTGCATTTCCCCCCCTAAACCAGGGGTCACTTGAGGGCTTATCAGAAACCCTATATTTCGGTGTTACTTAGATTAAATAGCTAATAAGAGCTGTTATTGTTGCCGCATGAGGCTTTTTTCATATTTGCCTAACACATCGAGAGCACTTCTCTGCAGAAATACTCTTATGATGAAAAGAGTTTTTAAATAGACTTGCTGCTGTCTAATTACTTATCCTATCTTCTAGCCCCTTGCTGCAAGATACACTGCATAAATACTGTTTGTATCTATGCCCCTTCGTGTCAGTGATATATTGACCTGTTGCTTCATACAAGACTAAACTTGGAATTTTCTGACCTGAATATTCTTCCAATGTCCAGATGACCTTGAAATGACATCAAAAGGCGCAAAGTGTGTAACAATGTGAAAATGGGTAAAATCTGCCTGTTTATTGAGTAAAAGCAATCACCACTTCTAGACATTTCTCCTTTAAATATTCGTGTATCAAGAATAAATAATCTGGAGGAAGAAGGAGGAGGGAATACGAGGAGGAGGAGAGGAATATCAAGCAAAGAAATCTAGGACAAAAAAATAATTATTTCCTAAAATTAAAAATGACTTTGTCATTTTTGAAAAACATATTTAATATAAGTCTGTGCCCAATTCCATTAGGGAAATCACATTTGTCTTTGCCTGGATGCCCTTCAATTATCATCTGTCCTGTTGTGTATGCAGGGTGTCTTCTAGGAAGTCACAGTCCTGTTAAAAACTTTCTCACTGAAACACATTCTGCTGTGGTAAGGAAGGTGGAGGGCTTCTGTAACGTGGCTTCCCATTTTCCTCCTCACAGCCCTTTTGGAAACTTCCATTTTTATTCACCTACTTGCATAGTTTTTCCGTGAAGTAATTTCTTAGCAACAAGTGATGCAATCAGTTTTTCTCTCATTTTAGACTTGTAGGGGTTGGAAGCATAGAGTTAAAATACGAAACTGTTTCGTAAAAATTTATGTAAGTGATGGAAAAGTCAGGCTAGTTGTAGCTGATTTTTCATTAGGCTAGTTACTGATTTTGAAAATTTAGCTACATGCCCTACAGTGCTGCCTGCATTCGTTTATTTGTTTTTAATGATGGAAGGTCCTGTGAAATACTCGAAAAATGAACTTTGAAATCTGACATTAGTGTATAAGAAATTTGCCTTTAAAGAGGCATCTTTATCAGTAAGATACCCACTGTTAGCCAGCACTTTTTATTAGCACCATTCTTACTTGCAACATTTGAAATCTAGAACCTAGAATTTCAATAATTATCGAACAGGTTGACAACAGTAACTATGACAGAAAAATAACTCATAAATCAAACACATCCTAGTCAAGCGGTGTTTTGTTTTTGGTTTTTAGAGCATGAGACAATGCTGTATTAGGATAAACATAATTGAATACAGCACATTCTAAATTAGATTTCATATTTATCATTTTTCATTTTCACCGATAGCTTTCCTTCTTTGCTCATTGACTTCTTTTCAATATTCTTTCCTTCTGAAACAACCCGCTTTACACCCCGAACCCTGGAATTTAACAAATTATCTACTAAAAACATAAAGTAGTATGAGCATTATTATTAGCTGAACTCTATTTTATGGACTGCTACATTTGATTTGCAGTTTAAAATTCCCTGAAATGAAAAATTCTGACATCTTCCCTTAAATGTGAAGTGCTGGTACATTGTACTTTTTGATACATTAAATATCGCTGAACATTTCTCAGGTGCCAAATAATTCTGTCATTTTTTTTACAGTTATGAAGATTGATTTTTCATTAAGTTTATTTTTGTTGTTTTGTTTTGACTTTTTTTCTTTTCTTTTTTTTAGAAAAGTTATTTTGCCTAGTAAATGGAATGCCAATGCAGACAAATGTAACCAACATTAAGCTGGCCAATGGAATTGAACAAACTGCTAAGGTCATTAATATAATTTGTTTTGGCACTGTTACATTTCCTAGTGCTACTCTGAGTACTTTGCCGGGCACATCAATTTGTTTTCAGCTATTGTGAAATTGGATATCTTGGCTTTCATCCAAAGCACCCTCTCAATTTGCATATCTTTGTTATCATTCAGGTTCTCAGAACATACTGTGGACTATCACACCATCTGCACCAAGATCCTCACATCCAAACACAAATTAAAAATGAAACTGTAAAATTTGCAAGGAAACAATACAGACCTTTTATCTCATTCTCCCTCTGTTCATTTTCAAAAGAGAAACTTGCTTGTAGCCAAGCATAGCAAAAAAGGCTTTTATTAATTGGACTGGCATCAAGCATGCATACATAAAATTGTTTATTTTTTCCCTATAAAGGGGTTGCCTGACATAAAAGGGTCTTTGAAGATGACATTCAGATTTTGACATTTGCATGATATTGTATAAATATCAGAGGTAGGAGACTTTTCTGACAAACCAGATGGGTCAAAAAGAAAAAAAAAAAAAGAAAGAAAAAAGGAAAGAAAAGCACTACCATGGAAAGATATTAGTCCTTTACTTAAAAGATATTAACTTCTCCTCTAAGCTAGGAATTATCAGGCGAGAAAAACAAACATTTCTTATGAACCAGATTATTTTTTTAAATGAATTCTAATTTTGGCAAACTATGAAGTTCGTTTTTGAGACGTGTTCTATATTTCAGTGACGAACACATAATGTAATTGAATCGCGGTCTGCCAAGGGTTGAAGTCACTCACTTTTGTTAGCCCAAGCATGGCTGCAGGATGGTCTGAATTTTGACTGTGGGTGGGGCTCTGGGACGCTTTTGGAAGGAGGAGGGCGGTTGAATCCTTCTCCTCATCGTGCACATCTGGATTAGGCAGACGTCGCCTTTTTCTTCCCTCGGTGATTTCTGAATGCAGATGGAGTCTGCTTATAATTTTTCACAATAATAAGAGTGTCCCTGCCAATCCCATAAGAATATCTGAACATTATTTTCAAAGAAGGAACAAAAAGAATATAAAAGACAGAAAAGCCAGTTTGGCAGCCCAGAGGGACAAAGACGGGCAGAGCAGACAGATGACCTGGGAGCTGTTCGTGATCAGCTTCCGCCGGAATTTCAAGCCTGGCGGAGGAATCTCCTCGGTCCGAGGGCATAACTGAGAAGCACAAATGTGATTAGACTCCTTGACCTTCAGTTATCCACTAGGAATTAGATGCAGTCAGCGAGTTGTGCACGAAGTCAGTTTACGTTCGTGGCCTTCAGCACAGACCTTTTCTCCACGTCCCTTGGCTGTTCTGTGGTGTCTTAACGCCTTCTCTCTCAGTGGTTACCTCAGCACTGGTCACAGACCTCTGGACACGTGTCCTTTTTTGTAAGTCTTGCCTAAATAACAATCTGGATCTTCTCATCTACAGAAGAACGCGAGATGCAGAGTAAAGCAGAGCTCTGGCAGGAGGGCTCAGAGGCGTCTGGCTTGGAAGACGGCTGCAGGTAGCAGAGGAGCGGTCTCTGGGCAGGCTCGGGGAGGAAGGTCGTGCACAGATGGGTCATCCGCTTCCATCGCTGGGGAGCCTTGGTCTCCGTGGCTGCAGAGTTTCCCTCGCATCAGCCCTGAGTTCTGTGCCCCAACCGAAAGTCCTTTCTTCTGGGATCAGAACATGAAACTACCATTCTCTCCAACGCCATCCTTGCTCAGAGGCCTGGCCTCCTCATTTGGCGTTGACCCGTTGATTCACGTCTTCTTCACCTTGCATCATTTCTTCCGGATTCCAGGGACTCACAATGTCTCCTTTTCATTCCTCCTTACAGAAAACCTTCTTCTTTGTGCTCCTTGGTCTTAAATAAGATGATCAGGACATAGGCACAGTGAGCGACGGCAGAGATAAGAGTCAGGTGACAGTGGTACTGCTCACCCCAAGGCCAAACACACACCTGCTGATGCTCCTGCTGCAGGTGCTGGGGAACTTGTCCACCTACTTGGACCCCAGCCAGAACATGACCTCTGGGAGGTAGCACTGGAATTCTGCTCGGCTGGGACAGAGGAGAGGCATTGCACACAAGTTTTGCTGGAGTTGAGCGACCTTCTTCCTGTCCTTCAGCGGGCAGCATGAGCATTTCTTCTCAATGCCCTTGGGCTGTTCTGTTTGGCAGTTTCCGCAAGTCCTGGTCGGTGTTGGATGTGTGGGAGGGACAAAGGGCTCCAGCAAACTCTCTGTGCTTCCCCTCTCGAATCTCAAGGCCCCTAGACAGTCTTTTTCTCCTTTCCACGTTTCCAAGTCTTCCTCTGTGGCCTGCTTGGTTCTAGACAGTGTTTATAGTGAAGAGCAGGGGGACCTGGAAATAAGGACCCCTGCATCCTGGGTCCTCCCATTCTACACTTACCCCATGTTACTTCTTTCACTGTGTTGGTATTACGGTGCTAGCTCTACTGCCATTCATGTATATCTACCCAGTGCCACCCTTTCATTCCAAATCTGACATGGTTTCATTTGTGTGCAGAATTCTACTCCAAAACAGCACTTGATTCCTGTTTTCTCCTTTCTTTTAACCATTTTCTCTCCTCTGTTAGCCTCCAGTGCTGCCGCCTTCCATACCATTTTCACTGTCTGATCATTGATCTATATTTTCATTGGAAATCTCATCTGTTTTTTTAAAACTTGAGATCAATGTCTATTCAGCCCACTAATGACACAAATGATGCCCCTTGACATCATAGTCACATACCTCAAGTTTCTGAAGCAACTAATAATGTTCTTTCTGTTGGTATTGTGAATATCCAATTTACTAGGAAATTAAAGTAAGGAAATCGCATTCTATGCATTCTACTCTGTGCCAGATTGTGTAATTTATTTTTGTTTTAGTTTTTCTCTTCAAACTTAAGCTGTTCCTCCAATTACTAAGACATTTTAGCACTACTATTGAGTGCTATGGAAAATAGAAGTTAATTTCTGTCATCTAGTTGTGCTTCGTGGGAGTAATCAAATATCTAAAAAATTTCTTTAAATGTTACAATTTATGTTCCTGAAGCATAAGATCTCCATAATCCAAGATACATAAAATACAGAAGACTATAGTTCTCCGAAGTATAGCATTTTTAGAACAAGCATTTGAAAGTAAAAAACCAAAAGCAAATACCTAGTTTTATTTGACTTGAAAAATATTACAACAAAAGTAATGGCCTGTTGTAATTCAGCAAATAGATTTATGGTTTTAGGAAAATAAGGCAATATATAATGGCTATTTATCTTTGTTATTCAAGGTCTGTATACCTAGAAACTAACCAAATAAAAATAAAATAAACTTGCTATTAAACAACATTTGAATCGGAGAGGAAATGCAAACATAACAATCGACCTACCATAAAAAAATGACAAAAAAATTTCAAATCATAGTCTGTGGATTGAATCAATGGAGTACCCAGAGAAAAATCCAGACCATTGAATAGCTACAACAAAATAAATTGATAATAAATGGAAAAAAATTCAACTCAAAAAGTTAGAAAAAGAACAAAATAAAACAAACATAAGCATCAGAAATTAAAAGTTTAAGAAGCTTAAATTAAAACTAAAAATGTGAGAAGAAACTGAAAAGTCATTGAACATACAGGGGAATTAATGAATCACATAAAATGTTGGTTCTTTGATAAATCAATGCATCAGCAAAATAACTAGCTAATTTAATTCACACAGGGGGAAAAAAAAGCACAAATACACAAAACTTTAAAAATTCTTTTGTCGGGGGAAATCATATTTTAAGCAAATGAGGCTTGAAAAAAATAAAAGAAGCACTCTCTTCTCTGCCAGAAGCACTTATAAAATGAAGCTTCGTCCCCTCTATGTCCTTAAGGTGTCCAAGTCTCAGAGGCGGGAGAGACAGAATTAAGGTAAAATAGAAATAGATAGGGAGAAAGGAGACAAGGAAAATCATTATCTAAGAATTGTACTTTTAATAAGAATATGGCTTCAGAAAACAATCCAAGCAACCCAAGGCTAAGTATGTCTGTATTCCCTTGTCTTGTTTACGCTTCTTTACTTCCAGGCCCATCACACCCAAAATCCCTAAAAGTGCCTGTAAGAACATAAAGTACTTCAGTCATTTTAGGCAAAACTTCTTAGATCATATGATCCAATTTAAAAAAAATTAAACAAAAACTTTGCCACTGCTGTCATCCTGTAAAATGGACCATTCTTTCATTTGTAGCATAAGCCAATTCTGCCTTTCAATGGATCATCTCTTTTACCCTCTAATAAACCTGGCCGAGACGTCCTGTGTGCTTGCTGTACACTCCACTGCCAAAAACATATGAATATTCCCAGCTCCAAACCGGAACATGCCCGCTGCTAAAGGCCCTTCTTCTATTTTCTTTGAATACATACTTTAAACTCTGCCTAGTAAAACTATTTATGCGTCTTTTTACAATTAAAAATATAAGTAAAGAAATGTGTTTTAGACATTTATTTTTGAATGCATTCAAATGTATTTGAAGATCTAACTTTCTAGTACAGTAGACTTTAACAAGACAATCTTAGAACAAAAAACCTAACACAACCTATTTAGAAAGAGGAACAATTTCAAAAGCTATAAATCAATGACAAGCACAAATCACTTCATATGGAAAATGTACCAAAGACACAAAAACAGGCGCAATACGATACTGCTTAATGCATTTCAGAGGATAGAGAAAGAAGAAACATGTTTATCCTTAAAAATGGATTGATTATAACAAAAACTAAGGATGATACACAATCTGACAAGGATTATACAACAAATACTTCAGAACAATCTCCTGAAGAGTAGCACAGCATTTTTCCTGACTCTTTACAAAACGGCAAAATCAACTAAAGTAAGGAAGTAACTGATACTCTTGATATATTATAAAGACTATTGAGATGAATTTTTTTTTAAAAAAAGCTCACTGGGTACATTGTAAAAGTATGGAAAGATGGCTCAAAGAAAATTCACGCAAATGGCCCTTGAACTCTGAGTATGCACTCAACTTCAGTCCTAAGGAAACCCAAGCATGCTCGTGTGGGAACTTCAGTAATCTATTCTGGTGGAGATGCACAGGGGATGCCTGTGTGTCTTCCATTGCCTGGTGAAAATGCAGAGTGATGCAACTCAAACAGAAGAGGATGTGACAAGGTCTACCAGCGTTACACATGCACTTGCCTTTTGATTTGGCAGCACTGGTACTGGAAATCAATCCCCAAAATGCATCTTCAAAAGGAAAATGGAAATTTTACCTGAGCAAAAACACTTGTAATCTTACTGGTTGACCACAGTTCTGTCCCACCTCATGCCCACCCGCCTTGACAGTTCTCATCTTTCCCCACCTTAGATTCACCTCACCTCGTGGTTTTGCTCTATAAAGTCCCTAGAAAAGACAGTCTTTGGCAACCCACTCAAGTCCTTTCCTGTCTCACTTTTACAGAAGCTTTCTTTCTCTCAACAAATATATTCTGCTGTTAAAAAAAAGTAAAATGGAGCACATGCATTAAATGTGACATTGTATTTAACATAAAATGCAAAACCAAATGCCCATCAGTAGAGTCTTGTTAAAAAAATTAAAATGTATCTATCACACAGGAGAATACTATGCAGCTATAAAAAAGAAAGATGTTTGCACATTTTTTAAAAAAATTATTTTAAAGAGAATAAAACACAAAACAAGACAGAGTAGAACAAAACAAAGCAGATCAGAACAGAATAATGCAAGCAATACAGGACTTCAAAACAAGACAACAGGAAATCAATGGCTACCATCATGTCTCTTGTTTTCTTTGAAATAGTTGCTCATACCTTCACACACAATAAATTCAAACAAAACCAAATAGTATAACACCAATCAAAACAAAAGAATGAAAACATTACAGGCTTTCAAATCAGACCATAAGGAATCAACAATGGCTATCATAATGTCTCTTGTTTTCTTCAAGATAGCTGTCCATACCTTTCCATATATTGCAATCAAATAATAGAGAACCGACTAAACCAATCATATCAAAGAATAGAAGCATTATTATATTTCAAAACATCATGATAATGAGTCAGCAGTGGCTACCATAATGTCTCATTTTCTTTACAGTAGCTGTTCATACCATCACCTCTAATAAAATCAGTTCTTGTAAACTCTTTAGGGGTAGTTCTAGGCATGTATCAACTATACATATACATCTGTCCTTTCTGTGTTAAGCAGAATAACAAAACAAACACAAGAAAAAAAAGACAAATAAATAATAGTAACAGGGAGTCCAAAACAGTAGCAATATAGACTTTCCGAACAAGGTAGTAGGAACATAACAAAGGTTGTTATATTCTATTGTTTTCTTCAAAAGAGTTACTCAGATTACCAGATACAGACCTGCAAAATTGATCTAATCCTATGAATGTTAACTGTTTTGTTCCAAGAACTAGTACAATTATGGTACAATTATCTTGTGTATATATATATATA
>RJWT010046901.1:0-11404 GCA_004365215.1 Cuniculus paca | reverse complement strand
GTTTAATAGGATCATTTAGGAATAGCAATGTATCAATTCTAATAAATATAACTTATATTTTGAGTATTATAATGTACCTCGAAGCTATCTGCTTGTCAAATACAGTTTTACAATCTGCATGTCAAAAATATTTTTCCCAATTGTCCTATTTTAGAAAACAGTATAAATTACAGGTCAGTTTCAGGACATATACGCTCTTCCTACATTTTGTGTGGCATTTTTTCATTTCTTGGGTTCTATTCGTCTCTTAGTGCAAACCTCATTCTTTACTACCGCTAATAGTGAAGAAAGGAAAGGAAAAGAGAAGGAAGGAGAGGCGAGCGGACAGAAGAAGAAAGGAAAGAGAGAGGAAGAAAGGCATAGAAAAGAAAAACTGGAGCAACACTAACCAATTGGTTTTGGTAAAACCAAGGACAATATATAAATAATATCTACTGTGTAAGACTGGCTTTATGCCCATTCATAATTCTTATAAGGCCCTTTTTGTTTACTTACAATGCATGTACATAGTGTAGGTTTGTTCTAGTGATTAAACTGCAAAGCAAAACACAATTTTTGTTTTATAGAAGACTTCAGAGCATAATAAAGAATCCACTGACTTAATGCTGTTCTCCAGTATGTGTCCATACATATGGAATGCTTTATAATAAAAAAACGCAGTTAGATTCATGCCTGTGATTATGTATTCATGATTAATGACTGCAAAGGATGCAATTATGGTGAATATATTTTAAAGTGGGTATTATATACTTATGTGATAGCTTTTCCTATAAATTCATGTAACTGAATAAGCAATCAAAGTACACATTTCTTTCCCCCCAAAGTAAAGCTGTATCATAACAAAAACTAATAGTTTAAGTTCTAACTTAACAAAGCAGTAAATGGAAAGTTATATTTTTTCCCAGAATATATAATTTTATTCCTCTGTTAACCTGTGATTCAAATACTGTGTGATTTCTTTTCACTTAAAAATCTTTCTTTTTGTTTTCTCGTGTTACACATGGTATCATCAACTTCACTAAACATTGCATATTGCATAAAACTAATTTCTGACAAGAAGCATAAAGAATAGTAATTGATGTGGAAAAACATGGGTAGAACGCAAGTCATCTGAACTTGTCTTTTCTTTTATGACTGGTTTTGGTGTCTTTAAACCCTGAATCTCTCTCATCTGTCAGACATCTGATGCCCTCACGTCACCATTATCCTCCTTCTAGCCCACTGAAAATGACTTGTAGTTGACTCATTTCTCAGGGATCTTACTCATCAGTGAATTCATACTACTCTGACCACGTTTGTCAGTTTTTGACCTTTTCTAGTAGGAGCTATTGATTTTAGTCAAGACTACCTATAAAAAGGAAGAACATAAAGAAAGGAGAATTTCAGGAACTGGTATAAGAATGAGAAATTAATAGATGGTTGGCTGAAACTTACAGTACCTTGTGGTCCTGGGGTTTGACTCCAGGACATTCTCACTGAGCTTTGTCCCCAGCTTGTTGTTGTTTCTTCTTTTTTTAAATCTTGAGACAGAATCTTGCTAAGTAGCCCAGGCTCAAACTTGTAATCTTCTTGCCTCAGTCTCCTGGAGTGGAAGGATAACAGGCATGCACCACCATAACTGGCTATATTGTAAAAAAATGAAAAGCTGTCTTTTTAGACTAAGTTTTTCTAGATCAATGGTACAATAGCAAAAAAAAAAAAAAAACAACAAAACACTAGAAAAAGAAGACACTTCTGGAACCCTTTATTTTACCCAAATCCATTTTTACATTTGCTCAGACTAAAATTTGTACTGCCACCTAAATTTTGTCTGAGGTAAGGCAAACAATTATTACTAACTGATAACCTCAAATAGTCATTAACATTAATATTGTTCAATTTTAATAAATTTTATCCCTTTTAGTTTTAATGTTTTTGTTTCATTTACAATTGAAGAATTTAGGGGTTGAGGATATAGCTCAGCGGTAGAGTGTTTGCCTGGCATGTGCAAAATCCTGGGTTCAATTCCCAGCAATGAGACAGAGACAGAGACAGAGACAGAGACAGAGACAGAGAATTTAAGACTCTTAGATTAAGCTCAGTAGTAACTATCCGTGGGCACTTAATAGACTTTTTCCTACTATGTCATAATTTTTCCTTATTCTCATCGTATGCTATCATTCATAAGCCATTATTGATGTTCAGTACACTTTTAAAGATATGTTGCATTTGCTTAGTTTTGGTATTTATACTGTAAGAATCATATCTCAGTGATTCCCCTGCGAGTCTATTTTGAATTGCAGTATTGATAAATATTGACTTTAGTTGTATGCAGTTGAAGAACAGGTCCTGAGGTCGATGTTTGACTGAATGTTTTATTCCTTTCCTAGATTGCCTGTGCTGTTTTTGCTGCCCTCTTACATTTCTTCTTCCTGGCTGCCTTCACATGGATGTTCCTGGAGGGTGTGCAGCTCTACATCATGCTGGTGGAGGTTTTCGAAAGTGAACACTCCCGCAGGAAGTACTTTTATCTGGTGGGCTACGGGATGCCTGCGCTCATCGTGGCCGTGTCAGCTGCAGTGGACTACAGGAGTTATGGAACAGACAAAGTGTGAGTGGACTGTTGCTTTCTTTCTTTCCCCCTCTCTCTGTGCATCTAGTTGAGACAAAAGTGTTGGATTTTCCGTTACCACAGAAATTGATGAAGGAACTAGGAAAAAAATGGCATTCTCCAATGTCTGATTATATTTTTGGTAGAACATAAAAAAGAAAAGAAAATTCTAGAAACTCAGTAAGTTGGTTTTTAAAAACAGCATATTTTTCTGCATTGCAACTAATTGGAAGGATGATCATTTTATTATTTTTCAGGACATTGAGGCATTTGTCCCACGTAGAGCTGACTAGCTGTATGAACAGCTGTGTTATCACAGGATGGCACACTTCCCAACACTGGTGGCCTTTCTTTTTTCCTGTAATTTCAGTCCTAGTCACTGGAAAACTTTTCATATCTTCAGCAAGAAAAATATAGGAACAAGAAAGACTTGTTTTTCTTCTTTTTCCTTATATATCTTGGGAGTAGGTTTAGTGGCAAATTTTATTTCCAATATGACTTTAAATTGGTGACATTGGTAGAAAGATGTCCAGCATACTGGAAAGATATTCAGTTGAAAATGCTTTTGTAATATACATAAATATAACATTTGAAATCCTGAGAATGAATACAAGTTTCAGGACAAGAAAGTAGAAAGAAGACTGATATGGAACTCTGATAAAGGCCCACATTTAGGATACAGACCAAGAGTGAAAATAGAGGTAAAGAAAAGGTAACAGAGCCTCAGAAAGAACTGTGTATTGTTAAAGAAAGTGAGAAACAGATTTCAGTTCTTTCAGAATCAGTGGTTATGTGTGTCACAGATAACTCATAGGCTAAGTACTAAGGAAAGATCACTTGACCTTTGAAAGAGCTATTCTGAGAAAGTGCTGGAAGCAGAAACCAGATTGGAAGGCTAGAAGAGATAAATTAGGAGTAAGAAAGTAGAGACTTCAGGGTATCTATTCCCTGAAGTAATTTGGTCAAAAAACAACGAAAATAGTAGTTTAGGTGATTATAATAATGGGGGAGAATTTTAAAAAATGAATTCTTACATATGCGTACAGTGAGAAGAATCAAGTTGATAGGAGATTCCTGGAGAGAGAGCTATCAAGTACCCCATTTGTATTCTGTGTATATAGGCTGAATGAAAGGGCAAGAACTTGGGCCATGGTGGTGAACCTACCACATGTGCACTCAGTTTGTTATCACTGAAAGCTCTAAAAGGTTCACCACCACTGGTCTTAGGGCTGAAAAAATGTATATGACTCAGCACGAGATTAAGAAGAGCTTGATTCAGTATTGATGTGAAATTCACAGATCATCACATATGTGATATTCATATTACAGATGAGAAAACCAAGGGCCACATAAATTAAGGCCTTATCTCCTGTTACAAAGCTAGATCTTGGCAGGCATGTCATATACCAAGTCAGGTTTACTTCAAGAAAAGTAAAGAATTTTTTTGTTTGGTTTTGGGTTTTTTTTTTTTTTTATTGTGCCAGGGGTCGAACTCACAACCTTGTGCTTGCCAGGCAGGTGTCTATGCCCTGAGCTAAATCCCCAGCCCCAAGAATTTTTTAGCATGATAAGATGATCTTTTTGTTCTGAGATGGGTGTGAAGGAAAGAATGGGCAAAGAAAATTTTAACACAGAAGAATGTTCCCATTCAGGACGAGGTGAGGTCACATTGAAAGGACAGGAGATTTGAAGTTTTGAAATTCACACTATGGAAAGTATGCTAAGGAGCCAATTAGACATTAACAAAAAGATTTCCAAGCAGCAGCAAAGGCTCAGATGAGGTTAGATAACATCAATTTGTGCAGAAGTTAATAAGCTAAATTTCATGACTTTCTACCATGAACCCTTTTTAATCACCAATCTGGACATGCTGGAAGTTAAAGCAGCTTGCTTCCCTGAAATGAGAATTCCTAAAAAGGGAATGACCCAAAGAGGACACCAGAATTATTGGAAGTTTATTTAAAATAGCTTATGTGTTGGTGCATAGAAACAATACAATTAAAAAATGACCTAAAATATAAAATAACATGAAGAGAAATAAAATAAAATAAAATAAAATAAAATAAAATAAAATAAAATAAAATAAAAACTAAGAAAAAGACTGTCTAAAAACTGTTGTTTTCCCCTTCAGTACAGTCACAGGGTATGTAAAGCCATTTTTCTCAATGTTACTAATACCGACACTTTTAAATCAGAATTTGTGAATTGTAAATCAAATCTGAGTTCATTCTGCAGATACCAGCTGTGGGAAAGACTAAAATTAGGGAAAAAACATGACTTGAGGTTGTCTCTAAATGTATCTTAGAGGACAAATGTTAGATTGACCACACTTTTTAAAGAATACTGTTGGTGATGTAACTTACATATCTTGGTCCTTATTATCCTACATCACATATCATAAAATCGATGTAACTCCTTTAAATTGTGTACCTCTGTTCTCTCTTATATGTTTGCAATATTATGCACTCATCATCACTAATATTAGGATATTTTCATTTACCTGAAAGAAGCCTCTATTAGCTTACTGCCCTCAATCATATAATTTTACATGTTGATTAATGCATTTCCCATTAAAAAATTAAGTTGGATGATGCAATTATATGTGACCCTACCCCATTTCAAATATTGTTCTTAAGTAGCTCCAATTTTTTTTCTTGAAAGTCTTCATCTGCTTTTGTTTTTGTTTAACATTTATTTTTTTCTCCTTAGACATTTGCAAATTTTCCTATTACCGAATGGCTCAACTTGTTTGCTCTGTGTTTTAGTCTTTTGTTTTGAGACAGATGTCACTTTCTGGATAGTCAGAAACCATCTATTCCTAACTTTGTTAAAGCTTTGGCTAGTGTTGCTTTAATTTCCTGTATTATACCTGGAAGGTCTCAATTACTGACATTATTATTTTGTAGGACTAGAGGCTAACTTATTTCCCAGGCACTCACTGAAACAAATATTAATAATTCAGTTTTGCAATGATGATTTTCCCCAACCCAAAGAATTCCAAAACAGATACTACAGAAATCAAGGAGGATAGGTAAAAGATTAGATTGAGAAATTGTCATTAAAATTCTATAAAAAATAGGCACAAAACATTTTAATGTGTGTACACATTTTAAATAAATTGTCCACAGAAATGCCTTTGGAATACACAGGAAAAATGTTTAACTTCGATTTTTTTAGGAGTTCATCCAGCCATTGATACAGTAATGTTTTGATGTTTTGCTCACTGAAGGATCAGGTACTGAGAAGGGAACAATTATTCAGTCACTGGTGTTTATGGGAGAAGGTGAAATGAACTATCATGTTTCTACAAGATTTAACTTGTCAAAGAAAAATATAAACAGTGGTTTTTCACACAACTCAACAGGGTTTCTACATACAGACTTATGTATCTTGGTCCTTATTATCGTACATCTTTGTTGTTGCATTTTATACTACTGTTGTTGATTTATTTTAATCTCACATGGTCTTTCATAGGCCTTGCTCACCACGTAACTCTTCACGTAACTCTGCTACTCCCTCGCTTGTTTATTAGTGTTGCTGTTCTATGTGCTATATTGATCTTTTTGTAATTAAAAACATAAATTTGCATTGCATTAGCCAGAATTCTGGGAAATGTTGTCAGTTATTTTCTATGAATTTTGATGAACTTCAAAATAGTACATTTTTATGTCTTAGAAGTCTTTTTTACCTATTTTTGGAACATCGTGATTCCTAAATTTTATCTTCTCAGTCTTACCTGCTTAGAATATATATAATATAAAATCATTTAATGTGTATTACAATAATCCAGATAGTAACTTTTTTCTATTTTCTTTCCTCTTACTTTGATGAAGTGTTTCATTATACTAACAGTGAAGTTTAATATTTGAGACCTTTGACAATAACAATAATAGCATGGATTTCTAAAAAGTAGACAATCATAACAATGGCAGGAAATAAACCTAGAGATAAAATTGTTTTGTAAGGTAAATAAATGTTATTTTGATACAGATAGAGGTAACTATCATGTTCCTTCTCACTAATGGATTATGATGTGATTTTCTATGAAATACTATTAGGACTGTTGAATTTATTATCATGTACGAAGCATACGTAATTTGATTTTGAGATGTGGCTCAGTGTGTCAACTTGCAATGCTTGTAAGAGTCATTAATTTCTGATGTTTAACAAAATTATATTATCGAACTAACGCATACCTAAAAATGTACTGAAAATAATATTTGGATATGATAACCTGACATTTAAAATTCTACTTCAAAGAGTAAAATTCTGTTTTTATAAATAAGCTCTGTAAGTGGACCACATAACTGTTAATTGCACAGCTAATGATGAGCAATCGTTTTGATTTTATCTCTATTTTTGTATTTTCTCTTGATTTCTCACACTCATATGGATATTCAATGAAGTCATTCAATGGAATATGCTAAGAACATGATTATAGCAAAAGTTGGCATTGACTTAATAATAAATCAGAGGAAACTATTTTGGCTATTCTTTACTAAGTATTTTGGTTTTATAACCTGAAACTAATCAGTCACTCAAACTTTTAATTATCTAAATATTATCTGAAACTGCAAGCCTAGTACAGTTAATTTTCATTTAAAGAAAAAAAATCAAATTTATAATTTCTAGCATTTTTTCCCCTAATTTCACGTGCACAACTGAAAAAGCAGTGGGTACCATCATGAATGGACTGAAGAACGTGCAAAGAAATGGGAGTCAGGAGTAAGGCCAACACTGGGAAAGGGTAAAGTTCACAGAACCATCTAAGAGATAAATTATGGACTAGAAAATTGATAAGGTGTTTCTGAAAGATATAGATTAAAGAATGAACATTTATAATCAACCAGAAATCCCGGAGTAAAATAATTGCAATCAAATTTTATGATCTAAAACTTGTTATAAATCATCTATGAAATCATAATTTCTCTTCCCAGCTGGCTAAATTAAAAGAAGCTCTAAATGAAGTGTTGTTAGTAATAAGACCCCAAATTCCCTTATGTCCACTTCATCAGGTAACCAACATAAGCAGAGAAGTGATTATTGGTTTTTTTTTTAACAAAACACTAGATTGTAGTATTATTCAAAAGACAAAAACCCATCAAGAAACATTAAACTTGAAAATATCTGATAAAATATGTACGGAATTTTTTATATGGTTGTTCATCTAAACACTTAAACCTACTCAAAGAAAATCATATTTTGATTTGGAGTATTTCTCAAGCTATTATTGTATTATGACACTTCATTGATATTAAACAATTTTATTGTTTGTATTACCATCAAGTGTGTTCGATTATAGTTGGGCCAGTGGGAATACTACATATAATTAAAAAAGTTTGTTTGAAAGACATATTGGGCCAGGGATATAGCTCAGTGGCATAGCGCCTTCCTGGAAAGCACAAGGTTCTGAGTTCAATTCCTGGTACAAAAAAGAAAGACATATTGAAGTAGTCAATATATAAAAGGAGAATACATGTGTATATTTATATACTATGGTATTAAAACTCAAAACCATGGTTGTGTGTGGTGGTGCCCGCTGGTAATCCCAGCACTTGTGAGACTGAGGCAGTAGGATTGCTGTGAGTTCCAGGTCAACCTGAGCTACAAAGTGAGTTCAAGGCCAACCTCAACTGCCTAGTGAAACCCTCTCTCAGATAGACCAAAAACAAAAACAAAAAACAAAAAACCCAAACTCAAAACCATGTTTGTTGTAGTCACGAGTTGCAAGGAGAACAATTACATACAGGACACAGAATTTATAGTATTGTTTTATGATGGTCACCCAGTGTTAAATACAAGAAAGCGCGGGAAATCTGTCCACAACACTAAAGACCTAGAAAATCCAGCTGAGTACCTGGATCTTGCAGCAATGTCTTGTGTGAGTCCTGCTAAAGACCCAGAGCCCATGACAATGCCTCCCACGAGTCCACCTGGAGTCCTAGAGCCCATGACAATGACTCATGCAAGTCTGTTTTATGGATCTGCCCTGGAAAGGCCCAGAGGTCAGCAGTGGAAGCTAGAAAGTCTATGTCAGTAGGGCGAAGGGTCTGTGCCAGTAGGGTGAAGGGTCTGTGCTAGTAGGTTGAGGGTTCTACACTGGAGCTGAGAAGTGACACTCAAAGTAAGGACCAGGCTGTGAAAAGTACCACAGCCATCTTCAGTCACAATGAAGTCCCGAGTTCCTCTGACAATGAGAACAGTTGAGTACATGTCAGGAAGTGAGCGTGACAAGCTTCTCCTGGAGATTAAACAGTGCACATCTTCCCTTCAGAGCTAAGAAGTGATCCTCAATGTAAGGTGCAGAGCTCCCCAAAAGTTAAGGACAGCCACTCTCAGCATCAAGGTCCCGAGCTCCTAAGATGATAAGGGCTGAATTCATATCGGGGAAGCCAGCATGTCAATTTCCTCCAGGAAAGCCAATGGCTCCAAATAATAACACTTAGGAGAACCCACAACACCTCCCTCTTCCTCCCACATCTCCTTTTGTGTTGGCAACTTTCCTCAGGTGGGCCATCTTCACTCAGCACCATGCCGATTTAATCCAGCTGGTGTTAAATTGACCACAAGTTTTTAGTCCATAACAATGTTTTATGTGTATTTGTATGTGTATGAAGACTAAGGGTTTGTTGTATCATTATTTTATCACTCATGATCTTTGTCATTGGATTTAAAATCGTCACTATGAAAGAATTGTTTGTTGAACATAAGTCTTCTATTATAAAAGTAGCCGTACAACAAAGGAGTGTTATTTTTAAAATGTGACGAAATGTTTTACCTAAAGTCAAATACTGGACCTGAATTCTTGTTGGAAACAAAGCAATCTGCTGACTTCCACAGCTATCATTACACATTCACTGATCATGTAGGATGTAATTACTTCATCCAATGACATGCCTTTAATAAAAATATCATCATAAGGAAATCGAAGCCCTAATGTATTATTTGTTGCAATGTATACCACTATAGTTAGACACCATATTGATCCAGGAGTTCTACTTCTAGATATTTACTCAAGAAAAATAAAGGATAGGTGCATCTAAAAATGTTAATAGTAGCATTATTTATGTTAGCCAAAAAATGAAAACATGCAACATTCACCAACTAATGAGAAGATAGATAAAATGTTATATATTTATATGATGGGTTGAAAATAAGCTAAAAAATAGATAATAAAATGTTATGTTAAATGAAAGAAGTCAATCACAAGAGATTACATATTGTATGTTCCCATTTATATGAAATACTGGAACAGGGAAATCTTCAGGATTGCAGCAGAGTACTTGAGGAAGTGGGGTGGTCTTGTGGTGACAGTTGACGGGGAGTAACTGTTGGTAAGAACAGGCTTGCTTTTTGGTGTAACAGAAAGGTAAAACTAAGCTATGTTAATGGTGTCACAACTGTTAAGTATACTCAAGACAATTCAGTTGTATACTTTAAATGAGTGCTTTTTGCATATAAATTGTATTAAAATAAAGCTAGGTAAATCACTAAAATTCTCATTAATATCAGGAGATGATCTTACATTTAAGAAGATTTGATGTTTTTACTTTAGACATGTTTCCATAATCTGTGCTTTCAAAAAAGCACATGCATTTCTCATCTATTAATTGAGAATTTATAGTTAACTAAGCTATACTTTTATTTGATTTATGACATAAATTTTTATTCTCTTCCACAAGTATATAGTAACCACAGGGACTTTGGAGTCAAATTGACTAGAATTAAATGCTAGTTGCCCTGAATTTCACTTTGTTATTCTGTAAAGTGGTGTTTATTATAAGGACCTTTTATTGTAATGTTTGAATCTGTGTGTTAATGTGTAATAAGTACATATATGTTTAATGTGCATGCATGTATGTATGTAAGTATTATGTATGTAAATTGTCTGGCACTTGTCAGCATTTATTAAATTGCAAGTATTATTACTGGTTCTACTATGTGGCTGATACAAATGTCAAGATACAAACTTTATGATCAAAAACACTTTTTAAAATTATAAACTAAATTGTATTAATAAGCGTCCAATTTTTAGAGTAATGGTTGGCATTCTTAATATCATCTCATATTAGTTCATGAAAGATGAGATTATGGGAACTATGCCAATATGTAATAACAAATTACAGAAAATAGTACTATTCTTGTTTTCATAATCTCTCATAAGAATGGAAGATGTATTTTGGTGGAGGCATAATGAAATTTTTTAAAAAATGACATGTTGAGGATATAAACACAACATAACTTACATTTGATATACTACAGCTAGTTTTTAATTCTAAGCACCATTGCTACTTTGTATTACTTCAGAAATCTTTGGCTTATTAGATAGAGTCTGCTTTGATATTAATGAAGTAAACCAACAGCAAAACCATGTCCCAGATCATCTTTATCATTCTACATTGCTGACTTTCAATAGGGAACTATTTTGTGGTTGTGTTATTGGTATCTAAAAATATTATAAAACATGATTTTGGTGACATTTATGTATGTTGAATGGTTAGGCTTACTATTTTTATAAAAAGAGAACTATACTATTTCAAATGACTGATGATAAACTGGTAAGTACTTTAGCACAAGAGCACAAACCTTAGAAGTATAGTTTTTCTATTCTCCTACTTTGAGAAATAAATTCATCCCATTTTGAAATATTAATTTGCTTCATTTTTCTCTTTCTTTCCGAGTAAAAATGAAGATAGTGCTTGTTGGATAGGTAATTGACTTTTCAATGGGAAGATGATACTGGTATGAACACCTTTATTATTAATTTCTATTATGCTTCTTGTATTTTGGAATGGAACTGTTGTGGAGGAGAAT
>RJWT010046900.1:0-11388 GCA_004365215.1 Cuniculus paca | reverse complement strand
TGTACTACTCTTCTGCCAGGAGGTTACCTTCTGGCAGATGGATGAGGAATAGTTAAGAAAAATATAAAACAGTTTAGATGATAGGACGGTAGAAAAAAGCAAAAGCAAAGTAAAGGAGGGTAGATGGGAATATGTGTTTACGTGTAGTGGGGAGTTAACACTGAAATGTGAGGGTCAAGAAAAGCCTCACTGGGAAATAGCCAAATGGCCATGTGAGCTAAGACCTGCAGAAGGATGGGAGAGACTCATGTGGATAAGACAGTTCTAGACAGAGGGCAGTAAGTGCCAGGGCCTGGAGGCTGAAGGCTCTGCCCTGCAGTACGCTGCAAACACAAGGAGGTGAGCTCGGAGTACTGGGCTTCGTTCTGTGGCACTAAACGCCTCTGGCTTCTATTCTGGCAGCCAGGGAATGCAACTGACAGGTTGCACAACTACATTTCCAACATGCTGGAAATACCGTTCAGTACAAGGCCCCGAGGCAGGGGCACAGTATGATTAGATGCTGTGCTGATAGCAGACTTAAGAGGCAGCAAGGGAGGATGTAGCGACACCAGTTACCGGGCTACTGGGTCCATCCAGGAGATGGTGAGGAGGTGAGAGTGGCCATGAATGTCCTTCCATAAAGTTGTTGGATTCTTTGGGAACTTGGAGGAAAGGTCCTGGGGCTAACTCTAACTCCCTGAAGAGCTGAGCACAGTGGTCTTCATACTTTCTCATTGCTATGGTTTGTATCCTAAGTGTCCCCTAATGGTGCCCATGGTAGCACTCTTGGGAGGTGGTAGAGCAGGGGCCATGTTGGTTAATAAATCTACATGGTTTTCTACTTTAAAGATCTACTGATACACAACACGACAAACACCAAACAGAATTATTCTTCAAAAAACGTCCGACATGCTGGAAATGTAGTTCAGTACAAGGCCTAGGAAACGCAGCCACTTAGCACGAGTCTGTGGGGGCAGGGGTGAGCCCTCAGTGAGAGGGCTCTGGGTTCAATTCCAAGTCCTGCCACCAAACCAAACAACAACAACAACAACAAAAAGAAAACAAACAAACAAAAAATCCACAAAAACAGTGAACAAAGCGAAACAAAATCCTCAGCTATTTCTCTAAGACAAAGATCCCAAGGGTATTTGTGAGAAGACCTACTTTTCACTGTTCATTTCTTTAAAATCCTCAGATAACCAAAAGGAGATAGTGTGGTAAGGAGAGGCCACTGTAAGTCAGCAAGCACAAGAGAAGTGGGCCTAACATGCACTGAGGCTGTCCCTCTGGAATCCTGGAAACCACAAAGAGAAAAGGAGCTCAAGGAGGCAGAGACAGGAGCATGGCATGCAGTCGCTGCTTTGGAGAGCTGTGTGACACACCTAAGAGATCACAAGCAATTGTTGACAGGCTCTGAGAGGCCCTCTGGAAACTACCACAGACTTGCATACAGGGGAAAAATTATTAACCACAATCTATTAAGAAGGATAAACAAAGGTTTACACCACTTGGGGCAAGGCTTAAAGAACCACACCATCACCTACACAGAAAGGCGAGTCCCTGAGAGCAAACAGATCCATTTTACACCGCCTGAGTCTTGAACCAAGGTTACACAGAAAATGAGCCACGCAGGCTCGGGGTAAGAAAACACTGCAAAGTCACGAGCACACACTATTAGCACCACTAGCCCGACCCCGCCACCCGTTCCTCCCCAACGCCCAGCATTGCAAATAGGCTAGGCTGCGTGTCACTCCTCGAAGATGGTTTCACAACTGCATGCATCACAGGCATTGTGCCTAGAATAATTTTTATTTCCAGGCCAGCCCTTCAGACTTGAAAACTTGGTTTCAACTCAACCTTCACTGTAAATCTTGTGCTCACTCCCTTCTCAGCAGAGCAGCCAGTATGCTGTTCTTCCAGGTAGCTTCAACGTCTGCCTCCACTGTGAATACTAAGCAGGGGCCACGGACTGGTTACCTTCACACCCCCACGGCTGACTCCAGTAACTTCCACAGCGTAAGATGGATGATGGGAAGGAGGGGGAGGGAAGGAAGAAGGTGAAGAGGGAGTGATGATGCCAAGGTCACCTGTTATTTATACTGTATAAGACATTCCGATCTGGAGAGGGAAGTTACTTTGAATGAACTTACTCTGCATACAAAGATATGAATCACTGTGGCCTTAAGGTTTATCATTGTACATATGTTTATAATTTGTTTATTATTAAAGCTATTTAAAAATAGTTCTAGTAACTCCCTTTAAGTATACATATGTTAGTACCAGTATTCTTCTTTAGTAACTTTATATGAAAAACAGCCTTTCATAGTTACTGAGAAGCCTGCAAAAAATATACCAACAGCATTTTGCTGAAGTTCAAAGTAAACAGATCATTAAAGCAAGTACAGGGATATCTAACTACTGACCAAACAGACCATTGACACTTTCACAAGCCTTTATGTTAGAATTCTACATACCAGAAAGTGAACTATCTTCCAACTGTCCCTAACTTACGCAAGTCTTTACCCTAATTACAAATGGGTACAGATAAGGGGAATTTTATTTTACCACCTATTCTCCTTTTTTCTAAGAATCTAACATCCAAGTTCATCTGTGTCTTTCAACCCTACCAACAGCAATTTTCTAAATGTGGCAAGTATGTGTTCTGTGGTCACTTCTATGAAAGCTATACTGACTGGGACTTTTCAGGGGAGTGACATACAGGTAAATAAATCTGGAAATCACAGAGTCACTGCTAATAACAATAATTACTATTTAGAAGTTTTTCCCTAAGCCACACCAGCACAATTTGCAGACACATGGACCCATTCCTGACACCGGAGAACCGGCTCTTGCTTTTGCCCAGGCTGCCCACTCAACATTGCATCCAGACCATCCCAGTCCTCTCCTAACTTGTCCCCAGGTGAATGCATGAACACAAGCCAATCCTTACCTCTGGAAAGCCCTGGTTCTTCTAGTCCCCTTTTTTCTCTGAGTTGCTGCCCTGCATGGCAACAGAAGGGTCTCAGGGCTCTGCCATGCCCAGGCCAACCCAGACTGGTGTAGGGACAATCAATGCCTAACAAAGGAGGCTGCAGCCTCTGCACAGTGGGTGGTAGGGCATTTGCATATGAACCAGCAGCCCCTCTCTTTTCATCATTCAAGAGGAAAGCACGGTGGACATTCTCCATAATGAGAATGGTATGGTCTAGAAGGAACTAATGAAGGTCTATCTCACCGCATGACACATTTTTTTTTAAATGCTGTTTCAAGATACACATTTTAGAAGCATTAGCAAAAAATAAGTTTTCTGGCCTAACATCAATTAATAAATCAGATCTTAAATTTCTCATTTTCTAAAACAATGCTAATTTGTAAAACAGAAACCAACATAACAGTGCAGCAATGAACCAAACGCAAATTTTACTGTACAGATTTCTTTCTACCTTTCAGGTTTTAAAGTGGCAACAAGGGGCATGGGCCAAATGACAGAGAACATGGATCTGTGTCAAGCTGAAAAAGTCCCACACAGACCCTTGGAAATAACACTCAACTAGGGAGGCTGCAGCAGGAACAGCAGTGACACTCAGAGAAAAAGGAAGTCTGGTGATCACTCAGGATCTGAAGCTGTACACAGGATCTCATTTTCAAAACACAAAAACTTTTATTCCTCATTCTGCCAGTTCTATATATATTCAGCCAAATTAGAGGGGAAATAAAGTGGCAGAATTCAAAGTGAACTGACCATAAGGGAAAAGATTGTCTCTCCTTGGGAAGATCCATTGATTTCACTAGGGGGCAGAGCTCCCCCTCCCCAGCCAGTCCCCTTTCTGTCCTGTAAGTTTCACATTTACCTTTCAAGTAACCCACAGAGGAGGAGAAAACTGACAGGGGAGGTTGAGGAAATGGGCTGAAAAAGGGTAACTCCGCTCTCAGCTCAGTGTTCCCCAGGAGGTTTCCTGGGGGCCTGCGGAGTCCTCCTCCCATCCCATCCCACATGGCCTCCCCCAGGAGAGGGCTGATACACACCTGTCCTCTTGTGGAGACAAGACCACACACCTGCTTCAAGGGGAGAACCTAACTAGGACAACAAGATGCAGTGTTGAAAAGGCTAACGGGAAAAGCAAGTGTTACACAAGCTAGGAATCAATAACTAAAGTCAAGCAGACTCACGTGGCCCAGTGCAGCTGCCTCCCAGGGAAGGGACACAAACCCTTCTTTGAAGGGCTGTATCTGCCCCAGAATGCAGACAAGAGATGCCCTGCAGCCAGGCCTGGCCCACAGGAATGGAGGAAGGCCAAACCTCTGGCCAGAGCCCGGCCCTGGGGTATGTTCTAGGGCAAAGGCCACCAGTCTCTGTTCCTGCCTATTAAGAACCAAAAGACACTCCAGAACCCTTCCAGAGTTCCTTGCTCCAGACCCAGAAACCCAGGAACCACATAGGGCGCCCTACAGATCACCGCTGCATAATGTATTTCACCATCTCAGACTCCACAGAAATCTGCAGAAAGCAACACCAAGCAGCACGTAAGGGCCAAACTTTGGGAAACACAAACCAACAGGGAAAGGGGTGGTTCTTAGAGTTGAGGAAGAAAGAGAAAAAGCTGTCAAGTGAGAATATTGTCTAGAATTGAGAATTTAAAAAAAATGACAGTAAGCACTAGGGAGCTGAGGAAGGGCAGCAGCACTGTCCTCAGCAAGAACAGAGAGTTCGCAGACGCCTGGGCGTGTGCTCGCTTCCATTCCGCCCACCCACAGTTTTTGGGGCAAACAAATTCTTGGCTGAGCAGGTATGTGTGGGAGGCCTGATTATTTTCCAGCCATTAGAGCTTTGCCCAGAACTACTTAATCAGGACTTTCCAAGGTCATACATTCAAGTATGATGTTATAGCCTTACAAAACAAATAACTATGGGGTCCACGGGGCAGGAGGGTGGAGAGTGTGGGGAGGGGAAGGAGGAATTAACCAATCTCATGTGATCCAGTTTCCCATTCACTCTGCTTGCATCTACCTGTATTCTCGGAAAACTGACAAACTGGGAAAACACAGAAGAAACAGTAGCTAACTTTAATATATAGGGCTTGCTCTGTGGCGGCCACAATTCTACGTGCTCTGCATACACTGACTTACTTCATCTGCCACCATCCTTTGAAGGAGCTACTGTTACCATCATCATGCTTACTTTACAGATACATACAGAGGCTAGGTAACTAATCTAGGGACCACAGCTTGTCAGAGCACAAGGTAGTCTGTGCATTTGCACTAGCCTCTACTCCCTCTATGTTCTGCTGAACTACTCATCAAAAAAGGCCAAACTGTAACAGGAGTCCTTTCCAGTTATGGCATATCCATTCAATTTTTCCAGTGCTGTAGTTTTCTTTCAGTGACTTTCTGGAGAAGCATGTGATTAGAGCCTGGCCCACCTTAAAGTACAGGTAAGACACCACCACCCCTGTTGTTAAAAAGGCCAGTAACTTAGGAAGCCTGGGAATGTCCCACAGCTCCAATCCCCATTTACCCTCACATACAATGTGATTAGAAGCAGTTCTAGCCAAAGCTTTGATCCCTGTTAAAATATAAAAGCTTTTGGGAGGTGTACATTTTATCCAAGTTGCATTGTTATCTTTTTAAATCCAACTTAATGATAAGACCTTCAGGTGGTTTCCAGGCATGCGATTCACCTGTCCAGTTCTGACTTGTTCACTGCAGGCTGCCTGGAACTCTCTCCAGTGTTTGGCAAAGAAACAGATACTCAACATCACCAGTGTGGGTGTAGGGCAAACTTAGGATACACAGGTATCAAAGGGGCAGCCAAGTTGGGCAAACTTATCACCCAAAAAGTCTAAATATGAACTAGTAAATCACTATCAGCATTAACACTGAAAGATGCTTCAGGCATATTTAAATACTGTAATATACAGAATGGTACTTTTAGGGTTTATTAATGGATTCTATTTTAAAACACATTTAGAACTACATTTAAATGAAGACAATAATCTATTCAGGAAGGTACTGACAGCCATACAACTTCCCCCTAAAACGATGCTCTCCCAAATGGCAACATGCTCCAGGACACAATCTTTCTTCCCTAACATTTTCATATCCAACTCCTGTCGTTCACAAAGACCACTATAATGCCTCTTCCAGGAAGCATTCCCTGACTTCCAACCAGAAGAGGTCACTCCCTTTTTGTACTTGAAGTTACTCTGCTCTTTTTTGAACACAAACTCATTGTCTGAATTCAGTTATTTTCTCATCTGCACTACTATAATGTTGTCCCCAGTTTCAGCCCTGTATTCCACAGGGAGCCAAACATTTTTCCTAACATAAATCAGGCATCCAATAAGTATCAGGCTGCTGTTTAAAAGACTCCTATGGGAGGAAGTGCTCTAAGGACAGCACAAACATCTGCTTCTAATGTTCAAATATATCTTAGATATTTTTAAAGCTGTAATTTAAAAGAAAAATCACCCTGATTTATATGCAAGCTTTTCATGACTGTAGATCACCACCCCATTACTGTGACGAAGCCAGGGAGTCTGCCTAGGGCCCCCGCCACTCTCCCCACAGGCTGCTGTGCTGCACATATGAGAACATCTGGGTGTGACACTAGAAAGGCAAGCTGGAGCCTCAACTAGGTTTTATGAAACTCCCATGTGCTGGGTGCATAATCTCAGCTACCTTGGAGGCTGAAGCAGGAGAATCACAAGTTCAAGGCCAGCCCGGGCTACACAGAGAGACCCTATCTCAAAAAGTTAAAAAAAAAAAAAGGGCTGGGGATATAGTTCTGTGCTCCATGGGTTCAAATTCCAGTGCCACCAGAAATAAACATACACACGCACACCCCGCCCACATCCACAGTCCACTATCCTGAAGTCCTCACGGTAAGCACACAAAACCAAACCGCACCTAAGTGTGGACTTCCAGGCTTACCAGGCAAGACCCAGAGACATCTGCGTAGCCTTGCTTTCACTGCACTGTGAAAAGTCCTTTGTGACAGCAGTTTACCTGAGAGACAGCAAATATTTTTCTAAGAGTGAAATGTTTTCCTGTGTGACTAGGCTTATGATAAGCAATATAAGCAACTCCTTCCTCAGTTTAATTACAGGTTACAGCTTTGAAACAAACATTCCCTACCTTATGTTGGGTGGACTGAAAAGATTCTGGGATCCTAAGTCAAGTTATTCAAAACAAAACAAAAATGGTTACAATTTGCAAATAACCATCTATAAGAACAGCTTTTAAAATACAGTACTATGCATCCAAAGCAAAGTACAAAATATCATTAAACACAGAGAATGGTATAAATATAGCTATTGTACAGTTAACAACACCCGATTTAAATTTTTTCTTTCTTGGGCTGGGGTGCAGCTGAGTTGTAGACCACTTGCCCACCATGCGCAAGCCCTGGGTTCAATCACCACCATCACAAAAAAATAAAGAATTTACTTCCTGGTAAGCCTCACTGCTCTGACAATGCAGTAAATAAACATTATAAATGCAAATTACAAAAAGAAATCTACACTAGTAAAATTTCACTTTATCACTAGAGTTTCATATGAGATTTCAGTTGAAGGATTTACTGCCTCCAAAAATGTCTAAAATCTCCCATCAGCGTCTCAGTTTATGGAATGGCTGGGAAGAGACCTGAGAAGTCAATCAGCAGCTGAGTGAATCAGATTTTTTTGGATGAAAGGATATTTTGGAATGCAGATACTCTACACTGTTTTTTTCAGGTAAGAAAAATATATTTAAGAAACATACCTAAGATGAAACAGACATTGGCAAAGCAAGAACTCAGCAACCATGTTTCCATGGTTTGTTCCATTTACTGGCTCTTGGTCAACCCCTATGAGCCACAGTCTCCTCCAATATAGAAATGGGTTTGTTACCAAGCTGAGATGTGAACCAAGCTGACATGCTTAGTGGTCCTCTGAAATAGCCAGACTCCAAGTAATAACCACACAGGAAATGTTATTGACAGCTGTGAACTGGTATTTTGTTGTTGTTATTCTAGAAAGAGAGAAAATCTACACATAGGGTAGACTAATCCAGAGACCCATGTGTTTTGAGAGTAGAAACTGAAGGAATTAGGTGCTGGAGTTTCCCAGAGCTGTGATTTTAACAGTGGTAGACTATGGGAGCAAAGGAGAGAAGGGCTCAGCCCCTGGAGCATATTTTCTTAAAACTGGAAAAGGACAGGACCCCATAAAAGTGAAGTTCTGATGCATTCCTACATCAACCTGCTGGAGGCAGGATGTCAGAAGATACTGACAGGGCTCTAGTGGAGACCAGAGTGAACACAGGCTTTTGGTTACCATGCCAAAGCTCCCTGGGTGAGCTTGCCATGGTGGGAGCAGGGCCACTAACACAACCTCCCCTCTGAGTGAACCCCAGGGCATTGGGGCAGGTGGGCCAACAGCATCCACAGAGGAGTGAAGATCAGAAATCACTCTCCCCTCCTGGCACATGAGAGAACCCAATGATGAGGGACAGTGGATTTTCCATGTAGCTTTAAAGATGAGAATCTATCAAATTTAGTTTGACTCATGAAAATCAGGTTCAGCCTAAGGTCATACAGCTAGTAACAAAAGACCTAGAATCCAAATTCAAGATTATCTGATTCCAAAGCCCTCACTATGATGATTCCTGCTGCCCTAGTGAATAAACTTGTTCAAGCCTGAGCTCCACTAATAGTGGATCACTGACAACGTGTCAGTGGAAATCAGTACATAATCTTTCCATTAAAAATACTTGCCAAGTGAAAAATTCTGATTCTCAGTAGGAATATCTGGATAGGCCAGATCAATGGGGTTGCATTTACTATGCTTCCTTCTGTATAGAGGAAGGCTGGGAAAAAAGAATACACTGTAAGGAATCTACATTGAAAAAAATAATGCAAGTGACTTTCCAGTTCCTCCAGAAATGTTTTAAATTAAAAGTTTAAACAGGAAAAACAGCAGAGGAAGGATGGCCACTCTTGGAGCTGGCCTGGTTGGAACAAAGTCCTGTGAGAGTGACTCAGGCAGCCATGCAGGCAAGTTGATGAGTATTCCCTGATCACACTTTCACCAGCTAACATTAAAGCTGGTAGAGAACACTGTGTCTGAGCCTCCACACGCCTTGGCTTTGAAGGTGAATCTGATACAAGCAAGACACTTGCTGATACTCAGGCATGGAGTGCTTAGCATGAAATTCTGGAGGAACCAGTTGATTCGATACACACCAAAGAACTGTTTGTTTTCAAGTTGTATCCATTAATAAACTCCAGATTTACATAAATGGCTTAATGCCACCTTCCAAAGGAAATTGTTTTAAGTTATTGTGTATTTTCTAGCTGTGAAATGAATGACTGAAGTGTGGAAAGGTGCTAAAAGGATTTCTCTTGTCCTGCTGGAGGTAAATGACAACAGTGACGGTCCACAAACCATTGCGTCAGGGGATAAAGTTTTGATTTACCTCAAAAGCTTGCTTGCTTAGGATGAGGACTTTGGAAAGGTTACTAATACCTAATCTGTTGGGCACTCGTATCACTTGGCGATGTGTCAGATATGAAGAGACTCAGGGCCCACATCAGAGCTGTATCATCAGATTCTGCACATCACCCAAAAACTCAGGATGTACACATATACATGGTTATGTTTGAGAATTTCTGTACTTAAGTAGCTTACTATTATCTTATCAGAAGTAATACACCTAAGTACAGTTTCCTGTTCTGTGATTTTAATCCTCGATTAGATCTTCTGTATTTCAAAAGAAGAGAAACACTATTATAGTCCTCCAACAAAATGACCTCAATATTCATCAATGTATAGACTGACTCCAGATAGGCTGTTGCACAGCAGATGTTCTCTTCGATATGTTTTAATACTACTGATGCTTTCATATTTTGTTTCTGAATGCCCTCAAATCTCACCAACTCCTAGAACTTTTAAAATCTCTCCAAGAAAAAAAAAAGATTAAAAATTCCTTTTTTGCTGTTACCGTCCCTACTCCCTTCTCTATTAAGTAACCAATAGTATGCTGATGAATTTTCGAACATATTAATGGAGAAAGGTAGATAAATAAAATTTGCAAGACAAAAATATTCTTTTTTAACAACAAAAAAAATCACATCTCTCACTGGATCTCAAGCTGTTCTTAACTCATCAATGTTTAATTTAAATATCTTAACATAAACTTCTTGAGGACAAAGACTTTATTTTCTCTAGCCTCAAGTGCCTAAAGGAATCCAAGTAAAAAAAGACTACTCAGTGTTTACCATTTAGGTAAAACATAATAGGTGTTTGCAGGAAAAAAAAAATTTTTTTTGAGTACTTTCTCCAACCACAAAAGTTAAGAAAGCCTGAATTACAGAAAAATTCCATACTTCCAAATTTAAAACAAGTTTTAAGCTATGTTTGAGTTTATATGGATTAGGTGGACCAGAATAGAATTGAGTTGTCAAAATAAGTAAATATACATGTACATAAGGAGTACAGAGCCAGACGTGGTGGCTCACGCCTGTAATCCCAGCACTCGGGAGGCTGAGACAGGCGGGTCGTTGTGAGTTTGAGACCAGCCTGGGCTACAAAGAGAGCTCAAGGCCAGCCTGAACGGCATAGTGAGACCCTGTCTCAAAAACAGGGCTAGGGATCTAGCTCAGCGATCTAAGCGCCTCCCCGGCAAGTGCATGGTCATGAGTTCAATCCCCAGTGCCGCAAAAAAAAAAAGGAGTACAATGAACATTTGAATGCAAACTAACCTTAAAAAACTGTATCAGTACACACTCTTGAGTAATTTTAAACTGAAAAATTGTCACCCACTCAATAGAAACATTTAACAAGTTATTCTGTGTGCTAGGGTGGCATATTATTGTTGTGGACCCCAATGAACCACACTTTCTGATACCAGGCACAACAGGACATTGAGCCAGACCAATGGGACACTAGCAAGCATATTAAGTGCTTGCCTATCTGGACCTCTCCTTTCAGAGTATCTAAAATTCAGATGCCAGAAAAAGACCAAGTAAGCCATTGTTATGGTTAGATCTAAAACATCACCCAAAGTCTCATATATTCAGAGGTAGGGCTTTTAAAAAATGACTAGATCGCCGGGCATGGTGGCTCATGCCTGTAATCCCAGCACTCGGGAGGGTGAGACAGGCGGATCGCTGTGAGTTCGAGACCAGCCTGGGCTACAGAGTGAGCTCAAGGCCAGCCTGAATGGCATAGTGAGACTCTGTCTCAAAAACAGGGCTGGGGATCTAGCTCAGCGGTCTAAGCGCCTGCCCGACAAGCGCAAGGTCGTGAGTTCAATCCCCGGTGCCACAAAAAAAAAAAAAAGACTGGATCATGGGAGTGCTATACACATCAGTAGATTAATCCACTGATGAGTTCATGAGTGCTTGTTAGGGGGTGGGCCCCAAAT